>DF358791.1:77498-88846 GCA_000787875.1 Solanum virginianum | reverse complement strand
CCACTTGGGGACAAACCCAAGTGGAAGGTGTACAATTTCACTTTCAACACTTCTATCAATTTTTGCAACTTTTTCTCTCCTTTTTCAGCAGCTCCAACTTCCATCCTTTTCTTTTTTGGCAATCAATGTGAAAATTACCGTGAACAAATCGACCATATACAAATTAGGAACACTAATCATCACCATCCTCTCCAAGAATATAAAGAGGAAAGTCTCATAAATCAACACATTTTCATTCTTTTCGTAATTTTTTTTATCTTTTAATAAATTTTCAATGGCTTCAATCTTCGTCACAAAATTATTTTCATGTTAAATTTATATTATATAAATACACATATAATGACTTTATAATACAATTTTATATATTAACATATAAACTAATTTAAATAGTTTTTGAATGGTTAAAATTTGAGTATAATATTTATTGATATTCATTAATTAAAAAATAAATATAAACGACAATGCTAATACATTTGAATTCAATATATTAAACATATTATATGCATCTTTCAGATATTCTAGTACTATTTAACTTAACTTATATTGTAAAAAATGTATTATATTTGTTAGAACAACAATAATCAAATTTATAAAAATGGATAATATTAAATTAAAATTGTATTACAAATATCGTTCATATTTAATTGACACAACTGTAATACAATTTTTATGGAGTTTTATCTCTTCTTCTCTACTGAATCACCACCACCAAACTATCATCGGATTGCTAATAGCTCCAACCCATCAAAAATAAATCATCATGCAGCTCACCAAGTACAAAAATAATCATCAAACTCTTTTTTTCTAATTTTTTTGTTGCATTCACTTCCACCTTCACTCTATACATAAGTTTAACTGAAGTCGGAGAAGAAAACACATAAGAATCATGAACAACTGAAATTGAAGAAGAAGATACTCATAAAAATCATGAACAACTGAAATTGAACAATAAAACACTCATAAGAATCAGGAATAATTGTAGAAACAAAAAATAAGTAAATCACAACATTTGTTAAAAATTACATTACTAGGAAGAAAAATACAAGTCGAAGAAGAGGCAATAAAATTTTTGACAATAAAAAAAATACCTTTATTGAAAATTCATTATTCAGAAAGAATAATTTATGTTGATTCGAACAGGAGAAAATGACTTTTCTTTACTTCAATTCAAACAAAACGTAGGTCTCAAATAATTTCCACTCTATTAAAAAAAGTTAAATAGATAAATATATTATAAAATTGTAATAAATTTTAAATAAATTGCAGCGATAAAATATATTATTATCTGGGTTCTTCCTTCATCTCTATTGTGTTTAAGCTAAGAAGGAAATAGATATAAATTGGGCTGGGCACGTGCGGGGAACTCAACGAACTCCCAGCACGTGAGAGCCTCTGCTAATTTTAACCGTCGGAACTCCATCCGGTTGCATTACAAACCAGGTACTTTTCGCAGTAATTAGTGTACCTCGATGGATCTCTTCCGGTGCTCCGTTGCCGTCCGATTTCCTAAAATTCATCTCCGATGTCCCTTCCGTACGGAACTTGGCCTATGCTTCGCCTCTGTGAGGTCTCTCACATCTGATTCCTATCCGCGCCGCTGCTCAAAGTTCACTTCCATTAACCGATACTAAATTTGTGCACTTTCTGCGTTTGCAGGTCGAGTTTGAGTCTTCCGTTCCCGGAGAGAAAAGCCAAGTATTATATGGAACTCGAAGCTGCTGTTGATGTTGTCGAGCGAGCTTGCCGTCTCTGCGTTGATGTAAATTTCTTTTATTTAGCTCACTACCTATATCAACTACTTAGTGTTGGAAAGGAATAGCTCTGAGTAGAGGGGTATTGTTGGAAAGGATGCATACAGTCGACTTCAACTAGCTTTGGAATAAGGCCTAGCTGTTTGATTTGTGTTAATTAATTATTTTGAGGTGCATTTGGTTAATTGCTATTAGTCAATTTAGTGTTTTTCCAGTAAAAAAACTAGTTTTCTTTTAATTGATGCGATTTGTGCTAATATTATTATAATTCCATAGTACTTGTATGTGAAAAGATGTTTGATGCTTATTGTATTTGTAATTAGGAACTTCCTCTGCTACTCTACAATCTGTATATTTTGATTTAGTACATGGAATTTTTGATATTGTGTTCTACAGTGTACTCGATGTTTAAGATCATAGGTTTTGGAGACAAAAGATATTAGCTTTTCTCTAAAGGGATGACATTAGTCATTTAGTTCAGGTGAAATTCTACTGTGTACTTTTGAGAGCCGAACAAAGCTTCAATGAAAAATGAAGTACTAATATATATCAAACTAGCCTTCTTCTTAGGGTGGGGAAATCAGCAGCTTGTCAAGTTCTGTTACCATTTTATCAAATAAAAGTTCAACTTCTTTTTTCATGGTTTTTAGGTGAAGAGGTCGTTGTTCTCTGATGATGATAGGATTCTTGAGAAAAATGACCAAACCCCAGTCACTATTGCGGACTTTGGGGTGCAGGCTTTGATCAGCTTGGGTGATTCATTTTTCTTTTCTTGAATTCTCGTATCATCTTCCTTTGTTACTTGGCTAAAAGTGAGATCAGTTTTTAACAATATTTTATAAAATAGGAAGGAGAAAAGACAACGCACGTGTTGGAGATCTAATTTGTCTCACCACATGTTTTTTCCTCTAGTTAGAATGTTTTTCAACTTATTTATATGTTCTTAAGTTGCTTTCTGCCTCATAGAGTCAAGTGTCAATAAGGTAGTATGCATTGATATTGTAGGCTGAAGATGGCAGGGGAGTATTATTTCAAAAGTCAGCTTCCATCACTTCAATTGATTTCTCTTCACGACATGCAATTTTTCTTGTTACATGAAAATACCTAATCAACTATCAAATAATTTAAGAATGGTCAATCATGACTGACATTGTTTTGTTTCCCTTTGACACTCTTGATTTATCCTCTTAGCACAGAGTTGAATCGTTTCTTTTACTTTATCATTTTCTTATTTTAATAGAGATGAACAGACTCTTCCCGTCCATTCCTCTGGTGGCTGAAGAGGACTCGTCATTCTTGCGGTCAACTAATCTAGTAGGAGCAGTGGTTGATGTGGTCGCAAATAAAGCAACTTTTAGAGATGAAGTAACAGAAGATAGTGTCTTGAAAGCAATTGACCGAGGGGGCAAGGATGCTTGTAATTTTGGACCTAACCCAGCCTCATACTGGGTAAGTTGATGACTCCTGAGTAGTATACACTAATTTTCGTGGATGAACTCTATAAGCTCTTTAAAGCTTTACATTAAGAAGGAATTTCCGGGAAAGGGAACAACAGATTCTCAATTCCGCTTTGGGGATACACCTTTCGTGGTTTTTCCATGTACGTTTAGTTGGTGGTATCTTTGAAACACTTGAGAGTTATTGAAAGGAAAATAGATGTATTATTGCTTCTATCACTAGGAAGGACAAGCATCATACTGTCCTAATGAAGGCAACAGAAGGTTTACGTGACCTCCGAAATCCTTATTTCATGATGTACACTCCTCCTTTATTAATTCTCATTGCCTTGTATATTCATGCACAAATGATTACGATTCTTTGCTAATATTTGTACACCTAAAGTGTAATGGCTTACGGCCTATAGTTCAAATGATTTGATGTTGTCAGTGTTTTTCTAGTCTGATGGTGTCTATACTTTGGATGATTGTTTTTATGCTTAAAAGGAAATTTGACAGTTCGTTTCCATACTAATGAATTTGTGTTTGCATCTTACTATCACGAGGTTGTGCTCTATCTCATAATATTTCATGGACCTGGTACAGGTGCTAGATCCCATTGATGGGACACGAGGGTTTGTTAAAGGTGTTGAAGCTCTCTATGTGGTATGTCTTTAATCTATATTTTTGTTTTCTTGCCGTCTTTTGTTTGCTCTTTTCTTCTTCTCAAACAACATAAAAGAAAGGAGGAAAGATTGTCATTAGTCTAGGTATTCTAACTATTTGTGCCGAAGCTAACCATCTCAGAGGAATTTCAGTAAAAAGAACAGCTAAACACATGTGAGGTTGTTTGCGATCAAAATGGCCAAAGGTAGCAAGTCATAAGCGTAATTGATTGGTAATAGAGCAATGCAAACACAGCTGCTAAATACACTTTGGCTTCTAATTCCATTAGTAGCCCTTGGAGATACAAACGAAAGCCTCTTTTGTGAAGGTTTTCATGTGTCAAACAGGTTTTCTGGCTACCAACCATGAGAACCATGCCTCTTTACAGGGAGCTTTCATTTTCCAAATTTGCCTCCATGGCCATGAATTACCCTGTTGACCACCAGCTGTTAGAGATGGGTAATACAGCTTGAAAGGATTCTAGGGCTTTAAAAAATTCAGCAAGTCTGCCCATCTCCCAATAATTCAGATGTTTTCTGAAATTGAAGTTCCATCCGTCTTGCCTTGTATTACTGAACGAAGTGGTGTCACCGTGTCAGACAACAAAGTTAGTCTGAATAAAGTAGGGAACTGCTCGTTTAATGGACCATAGCCAATTTATGTACTACTTTGAAAAACAATCTTCCTGTCATCATCCACTTTGAAACCAATATGACTCAAAGAACTCAACCATAAAACTCTAATATTTTTACAAATTCCCATCCCATAAGGAGCAGGCACCACCTTTGAATATCAATCTCCTTCAGAGACATTTTTCATAACTTACGTATTTCCATAAGACATGTTGTTCTGAACTAAATCAGTGCAACCATTTCATCATTAAAATGTCGTTAAGTGCCTCAGGTTTCTAATGTCCAAACCACACTCTTTCTTGCTAGCAATCTGTCATGCTCCAAGACTTTGGGGGAACGTAATTGGTACCCGACCCTAACTCCACATCGGGTGAACCCTGTAGCTAACTGTCTGGCCATAGCACTTATTGAATTGATTGGAAATAACTACAACAACAACAACAACAATACCCAGTGATTGGAAATAACTACCCAACATGGTATTAACGGATTATAACTGAAAATTAGGTTCTTTTTTATTACTGTGGTGTTTAAGAATTAGGTACTAATTTTCCTAGTTCATTCCCACAAAGGCTACTTTTTACTTAAGAGGGAAAATCCTGGAAGATACAGATTATTTACTAGTATTATCCTATTTGCCTTAAGGTTTTGAAGCACTCTGCAAAAGTTCAACTATTTCCAGTAGCTTACTAATTTTCAATTAAATTACTCTATATTATGGGTGGTATAGTTGCATTGCTTTCAGCGATTTCTCCCTACTCATCAAAAGGAAAGCGTGGTGACTCATATCAGAGTCAGACTTCTCTTTTTATGCCCCCTCATCCTCTTTGGTATCATTCTTTTATGTTTCCTGACAACATGTTTCAAGTTAAAGTAATTAATGTTTCTCCAAACAAGAAGTCTTGGTAACTATAGCGTCTCCGACATTATATACATTATTACATAGCTTTCCTTCATAGCATGTTCTATTAGGATTTACGAACTTATTTGAGATCATACCTCTTGCCATTTCTTCTATTTATTTGGCGAGGCTTTGTTGTTAGGTGGCTTTGGCTCTTGTGGTTGAAGGACAGATTGTCTTGGGAGTTATGGGGTGCCCTAACTGGGATGAAGAATATTTTGTTAATTGTGTCACGGGGGTCCAAGAAACTGGAAAGATTTTCTCCAGATCAGGGATGATCATGGTTTCTCATGTGGGTTGTGGAACATGGAAACAAAGGTTGTCAGACATGTTAACCGTCGAGTTGTCTCAAAGTTGGACAAGATGCTCCGTTGATTGTTGCAAAGTACTTAAGGAGGCACGTTTTTGTACTCCAGAAAGTCAAAAGTGGGAATCTTTTCCTCTATCATCCTCATTTAACGCAAAAACACACTCTGAAAAAATAGGAAAAAGAGACATCCATCTTGTTCCTGCATGCTGTGGAAGGTGATAGTCTTCTTGTCAAAGATAATTCTCAGGCATTATTTTACCAAGAATTTTTGCTTAGATGTGTGATGAGCGATTCTCTCTTTCCTACAGTTGACTTCTAAGTAATGTTTTCAAATTAGTTAGGCCTCCAAAAATGTGGATGCATTTTGAATTATGTGCAGGCAATTAAATAAAAATTGTGATAATAATCTTTATTAAAACATAAGGGTTAGATAAATGTGGAGTTGAGGAAAAAAATTACTCTAGCTGAATGAACCTATTAAAGCATTTTTAATTGAATGCTGGTTAGAAGCACATTTAAAGTATCCAACCTGTGATAGAACTGGTTTTACATGTGGCTGGCATATCTGTACGTGTTGGAAACGTATTTGTGATTTCTGATATGATTTAAGCTGTTGTTTTACATGTGAGCATGGCATATCTGTCCATGTTGGAAACATATTTGTGATTTCTGATATGATTTAAGCTGATGATATAATCTGAGCATAATACAACACTCTATTATTGCTTATGTTATGTATACAAATGCAGTGAAGATCTTAATAGTTGTATCTTTGTACAAGGAATCATATTTATTCATGATCATTAACCAGATGTGAAGGGTAACATCTGGGCAAATGTTCTCCACCACCTGATTTTATCCTTTGATCTTTGTATTTCTCTATTTCATGAACTTATTAGAAAAAAAACCCTCTTTTACTTGGTTTCAGGATTTCTTATTTGTGGTTGTAACTGTTAAGCTTTCTTTCTCCATAAAATTGTTGCAACTACAGAGATATTAGTGCTAGTAGGCATCTTCTAGATACTTATTTCATTGTGTACAATTGGCTCTCTTTAAGGCTCATGTTTACTTAGACTAATATTTTGGAGGAGGGGGAGTCTATTGCCTTTTGACAATTTCTGACTGAACAATGTGATATTTTGGTGTCTGCTACTCTTCAATGTCAATCCATCATATCTGAAACTATTTTAGCAAGGTCCGTCATACCTGATACAATTTGCCCAGGATGTTGGTTACATAAGTTGTCCGTCATACTTGATATAATTTCCCCAGGATATTGGTTACATAAGTTGTCTTCAAGTAACTCATATAGCAGCTGATTCTTGTTATACTTGAACAAACATATAAACAGTTCGTTAGTTGGCCTCTGTGACCACACATTATTTCTATTATTGAAATCCATCTAAGATGATTATATTTGTCTGTTTTCTGTTTGATTGGAAGCACGACCACACCCTTTTTCTCTGAAGGAAAATTTGTCTTTCAGCAATATTTTGTTATTGGCTGTATGTGGAATTATCATCATCTAATTCATTTTCGACAGAGGCTCATGAATTACTTCCATTAGAGATAGGAGGACACTATTTTACATTACCTCCGGACACAATCACAACGTTCACATTCTGTATGTTCTTCTGTGATACACTAAATTAGACTCCATTGGATGAATTGTTCAATTGTGAATTTACCACATTTTCTTCTGATTTTTTTTAGGGTTAGAAACTACTTACGTTCTCGCATTTCTTTGATGTTTTATACACATTCTTTTAATGCAATTTTATTCTGCTCCGCAGTTTGTGCAAATATATGATGGTGGCTTCTGGTAGAGCATCAGTTTTTCTTCTTCGTGCAACAACCAGAAAAGTTGTGAAGGTAAGTTTTTAATCTCACACATTATAGTAACTGCAGTCAAGTGAGCTTGTGCCTCATGTCATTAATGATGTAGGCTTGTGATCCTTTAGTGGAATCTCTTGTAGTTAAGATGTTTTATGGTGCTAGCACAAATTTTACCCTGGTTAATTATATACAAACAATAAGAGTTAAATTGTATGTTTACTGTAGGTCTAATAATAGCTAGGATTCTATTAAACTTGTTAGAGATTTATGAGTAAAAATAAAAGACTTCTGGTAGTAGAGAAACTCATGTTATATATATTGAATTATGTAATAAAAGACTTCTGGTAGTAGAGAAACTCATGTTATAAATATTGGATTGAGACCAGTCATATGGAACACCATGGAAAGTAAGGATTCATATAGCCAACCCCAACTAGCGTGAGTTTGAGCCAAAGTTCTTGTAATAAAAGAGTAACTAGTTCAGACTTTCTTGAGATTACTTGTGGAGTTTATGATATCGAAAATTTTCTTGAGATTATGAGAAAGACATACTAATTTTGGTTTATAGTCCATGGTCCAAAGTTATTTGCAGAAACGAGCCTTTTAAGGTTTTCATTACAATTTCATAAACAAGCAATATATGTATTACGCTATCACATTTGAACAACACTGTACTTCAATTATTGGCGCCAAAGAGCATAAATAAACGAAAACAATTTTATGGAAATTTGATAATTTTGTCTTAAAATTGTTTCTTTCTTCCTTTGTTGGTTAATTCAAGTCGACTGGATTTACTCAACCATCATTTATTGATGCCACTAGATATATGTGTTAGAATATTCTTTTTTTTTTTTTGGATGTTCAACATTCTGATATGAACATATGATTTTACTATAGAAAATCTCTGGCTATGCCCCTGCTTGGGACCATGCTGTTGGAATCATATGTGTTCATGAAGCTGGGGGAAAGGTATGTGTCTCTTTTATTGTTATTCCTTTCTGTTGTCTATGCATCTCTCTGATGGTATTCTTTTCAGCATACACATTAATCTT
This sequence comes from Solanum virginianum, assembly GCA_000787875.1. Taxonomy (NCBI): domain Eukaryota; kingdom Viridiplantae; phylum Streptophyta; class Magnoliopsida; order Solanales; family Solanaceae; genus Solanum; species Solanum virginianum. The sequence continues at coordinate 80,262 of DF358791.1, read as the reverse complement.
AAGTTATCATAACTTCCATTTATAACCAGTTCCTGGAAGAAAATAGAACAGCTGGTATAACTACCTTTGGATATGTGTAACTCAACATATAGGTGTCATCTTTTTTTTCTTTTGGCTACTTCTAATGTAGATTCATGACCAAGGTCTAATGGATATATTTGAGTACTTGAGAATTGGTTGGGAGGTGAAACCTTTCATACCACATCACATGATTCTTGCGGTTTGCCTTAAAAGAAAACAGAGTTCCGAAATTATTATGGCACATATATCTTTTATCCGTTGGAGATAATTATCGTCATCTTTGATAGACACAAAATATGCTTATTAAGATAAAAGAATAAGTAACGATACAGGTTACTGCAGCTTTCTCATGGTGACGTAATCAAGTCTCACAAAATGAAAGAATAAATTGAAATAAATGTTGAGCATTTGGCTTAAAACATCTGTGAACTGCAGGCAGATAACAACAAAAGAAAGGGTCTTCATATTTCTGTATGATATTCTTTGTGATAAGGAAGATGGACTTAGTCCTAAGTCAACCCCAAAAGCCAGTTCAAGAGGTGAGTATGGACCAAGACCATCTAAAGAGACAATTACTCCCATCACCAATTGATTAGGGAGATTCAACACCCCCTCAAGCTCAGAGTTGGATATCTGGAGCATGGGCAATATAAGATGGGGGCCTAACATCAAGTAAACAAAGAATTGGTATGAGTGATGGTTCAAACCATGATAAGAAAATGGATTTTGGGACTAACTCAACCCCATAAGCTGTTTCAAGAAGTGAGGACTTCCCATGACCATATAGGAGACAATTAATCCTATCCCCGACCAACATGGGAGATTCAACACTTTGGATCTTCTTTTGCATGATAATGAATATGTGCTACCTCCTAAAAATTCTCTTTTGTTAATCAGATGTAAGTTCAATTATAGCCCCACAGAAGCAACAACTGCATAAAACACTATACATCTATTACTTCTTTTGTTCTTGTGGGATTCCATTGGGTATGTTGTTGTTGTCTTTAGATGACCCTCTGTAGAATATTATCACTATCAAGCTTTTCTCCGAGTGCGTTACTATGAGATGTATCCTGTTAGCGACCTTGTTCATTTGGCACAATAGGATCAAAAGCGACAAAGCGAGGGAAATCTTTTGAGCTCTTTGATTTCTTTGCTCTATTCTTCTAATTTTAAATGCTTTTTTATTATTCCTTTTCCTTTCTGCTTAAGGAAAAATGTGTATACTACATCAATTAATGTGAATCTTTTGTTTTGCGACACTCTCTTCTTTCATAAAATTAAACGAGTCTGACTTGCTATTATCCTAGTTATTCAGCATGCATGTAAATTCTTTCAGGTGACTGACTGGGAAGGAAGTTCAATTGATTTTGCAGCAGATCAAGTTGCACGGAGAGTCATATTTCCTTCAGGTGGCTTTGTTGTGACGAATCATAGCTTACATAATGAGATACTTGGACTGATCTCTTCAAATTCACCAATTGATTAATAGCACAGGTGTTCTGGTGACAAATTATACCTCAAATTATTTTTGCCAATCTGTATTTTCTTCCATTAAGCCATTGAACAGTTAGCATACTTGTATTTTTTGGGCCTCAATTGGCTAACTCTTCCACTTAGACATCCTTCAAGTTGGGGATCCTCATGGAGAATAATTCATTTATTATATAACTTTAGAAGTGGACTTTCATTCATTCTTTGCTCAGAAGCTGTTGTAACAGTAACACAAACATTGTTACTCATTATTAACATCGAGAGGTTTGGAAAAGTCATTTTCTTTTATTTAATTTGTAAGTTGCAATAGGATATCATTTTTCTTACATACAACATTGTCAATTGTCATTTAAAAATCTTCGTAACACAACAGAGTCATTTTATATAGAAATATCGGCCTCTCTGCTTACAAGCATATTACCGATACTTAAACATGAAACCAAATATCTAATTAGTATTTTCTGCACATGTTCGACGTGACATGGCCCTCAAGCATTTTTTAAAGTTATCTTTGATATTATAAGGTGTAATGACTTTTATGCAGCTGGTATGTCTTTGCCTCTCGTCTTATCTTTTATTCATATATTGATTTCTTCTTCTTAACTTCAACTCTTTCTCTTCTTACTTTAATGAATTAATGGGGCATTAATGCATGAGCGTGCACTTCTAGGCTCAGAGTTATATCCAAATTCATCCAATCCATTCAGAGGTTAAAGTTTTGTATAAATAATTAAAGTCACATCCCTTGATATTGGAATTTATACTATGATAAGATAATTTTTTGCACTTTTGACGGTGGCCAATTAGACCTAATTCTTGTGACAATAATATTAAATTTCCCCATTTTCGGCCCTTCATGCTTTATGAATCTGGGACAACACACTGTTTTTGGTTCGTGTTTCTTGCATTGAAAGCACCCTAAAAAATACCATTAAAACTGAATGTCATCAAACTATTGGCTCCTTGGGTGGAAATTTTACTTTGTGATCATTTTATATTAGTATTTATCTCATGTAATTAATTCGTAGGATCATTCCAGAATGTCAACTGTTCTTTAAAGTAATCCACGTATACCCAATTAAAATGGTAAAAAAGTGGCAAATTAAGCATTTAGAGGGCTCTATTACTTACTTAGAAAGATCTCGATTTTTCATGAATGCCAGTTGTATTGTCCTTTAAAAACAATTTAATTAATTAATTCAAAGTTCTAAGCATCTCAATATAGTATTATTCGCCAATTATGTGCTCG
>DF358791.1:25189-43576 GCA_000787875.1 Solanum virginianum | reverse complement strand
TCCGAGAACATTTGTTCGTCCTCTTCCGAAAGTTTTAGTTGTTAAGTGCTCTCTCTATTTCAATTTGTTAGTCTTATTCTCTTTTTAGTCTTCCTTCTTCGGCAACTCTTTGATTTTTAACTTATTATATGACATGTTTAGGACGACATGATTAAAGGGCATTTTGGTACATTCCAAATATCTTACTTCAACACCACAAGACTGAAAAGTCTTCTTTACTTAAACTCCGTGCCAAGTCAAAACCAGAAAAACAAATTAAAACAGGAGTTTTATTTTTCTCTTTTCTATTTCTACAAGTGGTGAGAATGCAGGACACAACGAATAAGATGATAGATCCATCATTTTTTTTTAAATTACAGATGATGGATCCATCAAATTACTAATTTACCCCGCCCGACCCCGACCACGCACATTTAACATGACACTATTTCCTTTTTGGTCTATTCCAAAAAGATCAACACCTTTTATCTTTGTAAAACTCTGCAACCTTGACACATCTGCTTTGCCTTCAATGACACGCTCTTAAGGAATTGGCATGGTATGCTTAAAACTGTAAGATTCTTTGGGTACTTTAGCGTGTTACATATACTTATCTTATGTGTCAGAGCTTTCTTTCTTTATCAAAATTCATGTCCTGTCAAAGACTTCCATATAAATGAAACAGAGTAGTTCTTACTGCCCCAACCAAAGAAAGGAGTCCATAGACATCTACCTTAGTTCATATCAGCCAAGAGAAAACATGCTTAAGATATAAGAATATCTAGAAAATAAGATTGTGCAGCTTCCGCCCAAGTCTCCAGCTTTTTCATAATCAAAATTAGTAACCGGCCCCAGGGGATTTTATTTGACCCATTCCCCAGTCTCCTGCACTGCTGAAGTAAGTGAGCAACAGGAAAAGTGCAGTTCTCCTTTACATGAACTTTAGTCCACACATCCTTCTGATTTTGTAATTAAGAGGTAAGAAATTGGTGAAAAATGAAAATCACGAAGATTATTATAGTTGATTTCTTCCCATCTGTCTAAGCCTTGGAGGGCAAAGTTACCCAGTACCTATACTGGTAGGAGATATCAGGCAACAGGTGGAACAGTAAAAGAGCACACAAGCTATCTCAGACACATCCATTATTTTGGAAAAATAAAAAAGGTTGGATGACTTTAGCCTTATATGTAACGTTCTTCCCGTTGTGGAGAGAGTGCAAAATATTGTAATTATGGTAGAGAATTGCCTTTCTATGTAACTTATTTCAATTTGAACCATATAAACATAAGTTATCAATCACATTCTTAAATTTTGTTAAAGGTTAAATTCTTGTCAAGGGTGATGATAGAAGAAACTTCTTGTCAATTACCCAGACTCCTTCAGTATTTGATCAGACCTAAAGAACAGAATATTAAAATGCTTACCTCACACCAGTCCGAGTGATTTTGTGCCCTAGCTGTTTCTTTATCTGGGGAACATTCTGACTTCTTCTCAAGGTAAGTGCAGAACATAACAACAGGATCCCAAGATAAATCAGAAGAATTCCGAAGCACATTGCGTACTATAATAGGATGACCTTCACACCAGTGTTTCTGAAAGTGTTCAAGGCTTTCCTCCCGAAGATTCTTTATAGATGGACAATACAGAAACTTATCCCTCGAATTTCGTCTATCAGCCACTTTGATGGGTGAATTAACAACAACATCTTCATGATCACTTTCCCTGCATAGTGAGCAAGATGAAAAATCGTGATCTGTTTCCCGAATGTTGTAGCTGCTGCTCAATATTGCTTCAGCACTGATTTCCAGATCCTTGATCCAAGTATAGGGAAATACACATCCTAAATCCAGGAAGCTATCACTACAACCACCATATTCTGCAGGGGGACATGGTATACTGCCATCAGCACAAGCGTGATACTTGAAGCGTGACTTGGAAGATGGGCAATGTATCCCCGAGAAACTTTGCCTTGAGATGCTAGTATGATTCATCCTTGATTGTTGCTCAAAGTTAGAAGAACAAGCTTGTTCTTCATTGGAAGCTTCAGACTTACAATCTTCAATTAAGCTTCCATGACGGGACTCCCGACAGCAATATAAGCAAAGGCTATATGAACACTTAGAGCAGATCCTGTGGTAATCTAGGATGGAGGTGTTGCAGTTACTACTGCTCAGAATTAAAATAGCATGGATAAGCCAGGAAGCAGGTCTAACATCCTTACTAACAAAACTTTCAGGACTCAGGATCAGTCAACTTACCAGTGATATAATTTTCTGTCTCCTGCTGAAGCCTGCTGAAGCTGAATGTCAGATTCCCCCTTTCCTATAATATGAAAAAGGTGAGTAGATGCTCAAAATCAAACAACGCCCAGAGTGCCAAGTCAATAGAAGTACCTGATATCTTTTCTTCTATTTCTAATTCAATTCTCTGTTCTTCATTGATTTTTCCCAGTACCGGAAGAAGCAGGTGGACCAGATAATAAAGTAGCTGGACTTTTGGAACCTTCTTTTTATGCTTATACAATTCCTGGTACAATTTTGTTCATGAACAAACGGATGAGAATTGGATAAGTACACATGATTGCTCAGATGCAGTTTCAATATTGTCATACCTTATGACTGCTGGGTTCCAATTCACTCCTTTTGCAGATCCTACAGCTACAAGCTCTACGGCAAACAGGACATTTCCCCCTAATTTCTTGCTGTTCCAAATACCTAAACAGATCAAACATCAGAACTTTCACTAAACAAGTCATTCCCGTTTCCAAAGAAGCAACTCCACCACAAAGAAAACTTTATTTGTTTGATCACATTTAGACCACTCAGAAAGATTTATTGCAAAAACCAAGATAATGACAGTAAGGGGTATATGTGAAATCATGCAAGTGGGTTACCCAAGCATCTTTCTACACAAAGATTGCATTTGTATTTCACATATAAACAAGAGGCATGTTCTGTAGGGTTTAGCTGCTTGCAGTGCATACTACTGAATCAGGGAGATTTATGGTTTCCTTGTATTGGTCAAATGAATTCCATGTGCCAACTCATGGTGAGGACTTGGGGAATACACCTCAACCTCTTTCCTTCAACACCAAAAAGCTAATAATTTCATGTGTCTACTTGAACGAGTGAAGTGTTTCAAGGATGTGGAGCAGGAACGCATAAATTTTGTGCTTGTTTAAAATGCCAGAAATATGACACTGCAATTCACAAGTAATTGTTCTGTTATGATCTACTTTCATAAAGATTTGTTATCATAGGATTGATTAGGATAATGATGTCTGAGGATTCCCCTTATATCCAGACTTCATGTAACATTACATCATACTAAATTTTCTCTCAAAAGAACATGTACATGAAACCACAACGCTCATGACTCAACTATCCCATCCTTAAAAATAATAAGTGACTGTTAACTTATTCTTACATTTCCACCATTCTGCACATACACGCACCCCAGTCAATTACGATCTTTTACCAACACCCATTTGGTTACAAGGAGAGAATCATCAGCAAAATTTACATCTCACAATACTACCCCCGACCCCTCTTTATAAAGTTGACCTTTTCCAACGCTTTCTCAAGACGTCCTAAATAGTACATTGCATTTCTTGACTAACTCATAGTTCTAAGATCCATTGCGAACAAGTTAAAGTCGTAACATCCAAGCTAAATGTTGTCCTAATTTGGAAAAACCAGAATCAGAGACAAACAAGTGCAATTATATTACCCACTTAAAGTTAGTTATAAGCTCCCAGACAAAAGGTTAAAGTCATCAGATAATCTAGCTGAAATTTGTCCGATATGTATTTAACATTCAAAATGGTTTAATTATAAATACTTTTGCATACGTGTAGCAAGAAAACAGGAAAACATACATAAATAAAAGTTATTTGTTCAAAATCCAAAGAAAGCAAACGACAAACCTTCTTCTAATACAATCCACCAGAAGTACTGTTTTTTACACCCCGAACACTTGATCAGAACCCGACAGAAGTTAGTTATAAGCTCCCCGACAAAAAGTTAAAGTCATCAGATAATCTAGCTGAAGTTTGTCCGATATGTATTTAACATTCAAAATGGTTTCATTATAAATACTGTTGCATACGAGTAGCAAGAAAACAGGAAAACATACATAAATAAAAGTTATTTGTTCAGAATCCAAAGAAAGCAAACGACAAACCTTTCTTTAATACAATCCACACAGAAGTACTGTTTTTTACAACTCGAACACTTGATCAGAACCCGGTAGCTACTTCTCCTACACCAATGACACAACCTTCTCTTTACTTTACTTAAATTCTTCCTGTTCCTAGCAAATGGCACGGCCTAATCACCAAAAAGGCATCCACAATCATTACAACAGTTTCATGTAAACACAACTATAACAATTTGAAAGACAACAGTTTTGAACTGAAACAAAAGCTCAGACAAAAAAGAAATAACCTGCATTGTAATAATTGGAAAGGGTTCAATATTTTTTGATCGGAAACGCCTAAATGAAAAGGGGTTAGAGCTCGAATCCAAGCCTAATTTTACATCCAAAACAGAACCTGCATTGTTGAAATTATCTGCAGGTATAATAGGAATAGTCATTAAAGCATTTGGTAACTCTCTCATCAACTCAGCATTATTATTCTTTGATTCCTTCTCATTTTTCTTCTCTAATTGCCGTTTCAAGAAAACCCGAATCAATTCTAACGGTAAATCGCCTCGTTTCAGCTCCATTCTCCTCAAAGCTTCATCTAATGCCTCTGAAACACAGGGTTTATGCTTGAGGGGTTTCCTTCTCCTCAGAATTCTCAAACCCCTTTCACTCTTTGAAACCCCAATTTCAAGAGACCCTTTTGCATTCTGAATGTTGGGTCGATTCTTGTTTTTCGAATTTCTCACTATTTTCAGCGATTCAGGTACCTTCTGCTTCAACTGCCTGTGACGACCTTGAACATAATGAATTTCACAAAGCTTTTTCCCTTCCACTACCCGCCGCTTGCACCGCCATTGTCGGCCGTCAGTTCTGTTACACCGGAGATCGTCCGGCAGATCCCCGTTTTCCTCCATTGGGTGTCTTTATTTTCCAAGAAAATCCGAATCTTTCTTGGAAAAATCCAATCTTGGAACAACAGAGTAAAGAAAGTGGTGTTGGTGTTTAGGGATTTCTCTGTGACTAGGGTTTAGTGCGTGACTTTTGAGTGTGTGCGTGTGATGAGAAATTGATAGATAAATGTAGTTTGTGTGTGTTGTGATGCAAAGAAATAGACTCCTAAATTGTCGTGGATGCTTCGATTGAATCACAAGTGGAATCTCTTTGATACTGCAAACCAGTAATGACCCCTTGGTTTCTGTAGTTTTGTACTGTATAGACAGATGCGTGCATCTGATGAGTCCCTCGCTATCAGGAACTCCCAAATTCAGACCATATACCTTAGCAAAATGCATTAATCAGAAAAATCTAGTAGCATTTTGATGTTTAGATGGCTAAATTCAGAGTACTCTGTTTGTCTGTGAATGTTTTTTCATTGATGAATGAGATAACGCGTTCGGTCTCGTGCATTTAAGTTTTCCAATTGTTTGAGATTGGGGTGTAGTTATTGTTTAAACGGGTTGAACAAAAGAAACGAATTTTATGCTTGTATATGTTGCTGCATTGATCAAATTGATCTCCTAAGTGATTTTCTTTTTTTCTGTTTTGGCAGAGGCTACATTAATAAGATTGGTTGGGAACTTAGGAAAGTTAGTAAATTAGATATCAGATAGCAGTTGATATGTTCAAAGAATGATTTAACAAATAATGGCAATGTTGGATTTTTGTCATGACCAACCTGTTCAAGTAATAGTACTAAATTTCAAGATTTTGTGTGTATCTAGTAATGACAGACCAGGAAACAATAAATTTTGGAAGTGATTTTGTTCATTTTTCAAATAGACGGTGTTCACATCAGCAGCAAAAAATGTTTAGATTCTTTTGTATTCTTCACTTTTTGTCTATTCTTGTTAACATTTACCACCCTCAAAAGTTTCTGAATCTGTTATTTATCTATAACTGAGGCTGCAGCAGTAACTATTTTAAAAAAAATTAGTTGAAATTAGTAACATTTAACAGAATGTAAATTAATTTATTAAAAAGAGAGCTATATTTTTTATCCATGAGTTTTTCTGTTGGTTAATTCAAGAATAGCAGAAGATAGCTAACCTTAACTTTTCAAATATATATATATATATATTATTAAGACAGAGATATCAACCGAACAGTGCTAGTTGTATACTAGTATATTTATCAAATGAAAATCAATCAATTGTCCTTTAGAAAAAGCTCTAGCTTGTCATTTTTAAAATTGAAATCTTACATGGAAATTGAGATTATGAATGAAACTAGACATTCAAAATTGGTTGCATTTTGCTTCAATGGAATTGGCTGCACAATTGATGATATACATCTATGAAATTTCATGAAAAACAGGCAACAGCTTCTTTCTATATTTGTTTTATTTAGAAAATAAACAAACAAATAAATAAATGATAATTGTACTTTGATTAATATGTACCCACCCCTTACATTCAACAGTCACTAGCCTGACATCCAAACAGCAAAATTGACTCAAATATCATGCACATAGCCCATGGTTGCTTGAGTTCTATGGTGAAGCTCAGCCAAATAGAGCTTGATCCTGAATCGTATGCACGGGTAGCAAAATCAAACTCAACCCGTCCAATTCGTTGAAGTTTGGACTGATTAATAACCCGTCCATTTATTAGTTCAACTCATCTCAACCCAACCCATTTAAAATTGTGTTGATATTCAACTTGAATTGGCTCGAGAAATATCTTGTCAAAATATTTTTAAAACATTTTTTTAATTTGATATGTCTTATATAGTCAAAATTAAGAAAAATATAATTTGATTGAGTACTAAAATATTAAAAAAGAACAAATAAAGCAAGTAAAAGTTGGTTTATGTTGGGTCTTGACCCGCTTTATAACTCATTACTCAATCCGTTTTCAACCCATTTTGACCCAAGTATATTTTGGGTCGGATTAGATCTTGACTCGTTTGTTATCTTGACTCATTATAACCCGTTCAAACTTGACCGAACTCACCCAATTGTCAACCCTAATGATAAGGGTGCCCAACTGCGCATGTTTGGAATGGTAGCTACCTCAGAATTTGCGTCCGCATGAAAGATATATTTTCATGCAAACAAACTAATATATAAAGAATTTTGATATAAGAAATGTTTGAGAAGTTTTGTGAAACCTTTCACAAATCCAAAAACAAAAAATCAACCTTATGAGACTTCATCAATCTACAGTCAAGTTTGCGTAAGAGGTGCATTCATGATTTAAGTTTTGATGAATTCAAACTTTAAAAGTACGTATCATTAGTATTGAACTCTTTACACTTTTGAAATTATAGGTTCAGATTTAATATCTATTGAAACTTTTTTTTTCACATATATATTTAAATTTTGTTTGGAGATGAGGGTTCCAAAAAACAGTCTCTCTACTTCTATCAGGTAGTGGTAAGGTCTGCGTATATTCTACCCTCCTGAGATACCACTTGTGGGATTTCACTGGAAATGTTATTATTGTTGTTGTTATATATTTAAATTTTGTATCGAAATTACTCAGATTAGGTTGAACCCGCAGCACAAAGGCTAAATCTGCCACTGATTTTTAATACCAATTTCGTATAGATTAAATTGAAATATTCAAGAATTAATTATGAAAATTGACATGATACGATTCCTGAAAAAGTAAAGTATAATGTGTCCAAATTTACCTCCCTTGATCCCGACCCACCATCCAATAAAAGCTCGACAAATATTAATATCTACACCGGTGAATATTTTCTTAACAAGAAAACAAGATAAAAAAAATTGAAGATGCGAAATTGAACCTTCATCAATTAGGTGAGAATTTAGGTATTCAACCATGAAATTTTTGAATTTGTAAACACATTATATGACAAAGAAGCAGCTACAATAGCTGCAACATCTTTAAAAAATCATTTTGAGAGATAATATAACTAATAAACTTAGGAATATTCTTATGAAATTAACATTTTATTTGTTATTATTTAGATTAAAACGTCTAAATCTCTATGTACATCTAAATATTAATATGTGTGCTAAGATTTAAAGATCTGAATCTAAATACACATCTGAATATTAAAACATTGCATTAAGATCTGAATTATATAGTTAGGATTGTTTGTTTTCTCAACATTTGAATGTATATAATTTATCTTTGTTTAAAATATAATAAATATAAAATTCAAATAAAATACCAAGTTGATTTGTTATTATATGTGTATATCAATAAAATATTTTAGAATTTTTTTATGAAAATGAGTGACGGTGATGACTTACGATGGTGATTGTGTATGTCGATTTGACATAGTGTTGACTAATGGTGATGATTGTGCATATAATATCTCATGGTATAGTGGTTATTGGCAGAAACGATTAGTTGTAGTTTGTTGTAAGTGGCGGTTGATAATTGATATTGGAATGATACTGATAACTAATGATGATGGTGAATAATGTTTACGGCTAGTAATATATAATGTTGACTAATGCTAATAATTATTAGTAATGATTATTGGATTTAATTGATGATGATGGTTGCAAATGATGTCTGATGGTGATGATGATTGATGATTTTGGTGATCGGAGATAGTAATGGTTATGGATAGTAAATGATTATGTTGTAGTTGTGGTTGAAAATATACAGAAGAACATTGAACTACCATCTTTATATTAAATAGATATTTTAATAATATTAAATCTTTATTAATTTTATTCGTTTAGACTTATTCAAACCCATTGAATGGTTATAAAATAAGTAAAATAAATACAATACACTTAATGATTAAGAATCATACATTGAAAACAAATAAATTTAACAATTGAATAATTAAGATTAACATCTTCATTAAGTACAGACAAATGAAATATCTCACCTTCAAATATTATTGTTGTTATTGATTGATTGGTGAAACTCAATAAAATCTATATTTGTTTAATAAAGAAGAGACAAATTCTTTTAAAGGAAAGTAGCTCCTCAGTTCATTAATTTTTATGAAAACAGTTACATTATCAATAAAATCAGCCAGCAAAGAGTAGGAAAAGTTTAGCTTCATAGTTGCTGAAACAATCCCTTCAGCAATACTAACTCTTCGTATCTTGTAATTGCATTAATATATAATCTATTTATTCATCAAATTAAAGTTTAACTTACTTCACTAGCTCCGAGACTTCAGTGATGTATGGATTAGATGCATATCACGAGTTTGAATTTTGCTCAACATAAAAGTCAGATATCTAAGTGGAGAAGGATAAAGAGGCAAACTCCTCATCTAATTTTTAAATTATTTTAAAAAAAAACTTACTCCGCCCTAGTAAAATCATTTCGTGTTTTTGTCAAAAACAACAACATACTCAGTGAAATCCCACAAGTGGGGTCTGGGGAGGGTAGAATGTACGTAGAATAGAAAGAAAACATTGTTACTCAACCCTAAAAGGCCCCCTGACTATCTAACCCTACTAACTAATTATCCTATTATTCTAATTCGCGACCTCCACTTCTTCCTACTTTATACTAGTCGAAGTTTGGGTAAGATACATACGTAGTACTACGAACAAACTTTGCTAGTAAATTAACACCATTAGTGCTACTATATTGTTGATCATTTTTATTTATTAGGAGGAAATCTTCAAATTTAACACCACCACACATGGGGAAATAGTTCTCTTTAATGGAAATACAACAACCTTGACTTTTAACAAAGTTGGCTTAGATATTGAAAAAAATCTGAACAACCAGGGAAAAATGTTTTTCAAGCAAAAATAATGGGTTAATTATTTTTTTTTTTTTGTGTCAGATACGAAGCAAAATATATTACATTTTAAAAAGAGAGATAAATATTATGGGAGGATGTGGGTGGTGGGGATGGGATGAGGTGAAGATGAGGTGTGTTAGAAGGTGATGACGACGTATAATTAATACTGAATGTCACTTATGAAATTTATTTTTTTTATTATTTTCACTAGAAAAATCATAGTCCTAATCTTTTAAGAAACTTATTTTCTTCCTTAAAAAATGTTTTCCATATATTTTGACCAATGAATACATCCTCGATTTCATTGTATAGTTACTTAAAAAAGAAATTATGTAAACACCATCTGTACCCAGATTTATGATACAAAATAGTGAGATTTTGCTTAATTATATGAGACATAATATTATCTTTTATTTTAAAATGTGCAGGAATATATTATATTGCTGCGCATAATAATAGTGAAATATAGTATATTTTCCTCCATAATAACAGTGAAATATATTGTATTCGTGTGCATAATAAATGTATTTACACATATACAATATCTCTATAGCGAAAAATATTGTATCCACGTGTGTAATCAAAATACATTGTATCTGTGCACATAATAAATATATGTGCATGTATACAATATATCTTCCTAATTATACCTGCGCTCTGCAAAAAGAAAAAAAAGAAAAAAAAAACTACAAACTATTGCTAAATTAATTAATTTGTTAAACTATCACCGTTATGAATAAATATGGGGCCTTAATTTCTAAAAGAAATTACTCCCTGTAGTTACTTGAAAATGGCATTACTCGGGAAACTTACGTACATATATCATATGAAGGAAATATTTATTATTTATAATAATAACAAATTTTTTCATTGAACACTATGTTTTTTTTGTGGAAAACTAAATATTATGTCATATTTTTTAATTTATTCTTCTATTTACTAAGGTGAAATGTACGATAGACAAATAAATATTAATATTAATTCGTTATATAATTATTTATATAATATTGATACATGCATCATTTATACAATATCACTACAATCAGTATTGTTCTAAGGCAGCTGCAGAAGGATAGTGGCGGCTCAAGCATATTAGTGGCCTAAGACGAAAATTGAATGGATGCCTTAAATTTAAAAAAAATAAATTAATTGATCATATAATCATACTCTAGATGTGCCAAACTTATTCTAGTAATTCTTTCTTTTTATATGAAATAAATAATTTTTACTGGGTATGTTGTTGTTGTAAATAGAACTTACTTGGTATTTTTTTCTAAAAAAATTCTATAACCTATTACTATTAAAATAAAAATTAAAGCCCTAAAATTTGAAGGCTAAGGCGCTTGCTTTTTTTTTTTAACACTGTCGAACCACCCCGCACAAGGATCAAGTGATCAACAACTGTTGCGGCAGACTTAGATACTGCAGGCATCCAACTCAATCAATCGCAAAAGTAATGTCAAATATGATGCGATCCTTCAGAACTAGAGAAACTGTTTGAAAAAGAATTTTGCACTTCCAAACATTGTATCTTCCTATCAGATCCCAAACATTTCATCTGAAGTATGGCATCATGTTTAACAGTTTGATTGGAATTTTGTAGGGGCCTGAGCAAATGGATAGAACTATATGACCACTTTCAGCTCATTTTGTGCTCAAAGACTGATTGGACTTCTTGTTTCTCATTCAAAGGGCCGTCATATATTGGGCCCGAATTGAGCTTATTTAACGGATAACAAGGATGGACTCAACCTGCCACCCAATTAATTATTTTTTAACAAAATAATTACTGATCTTAATGACATTTTTATTTATTACCATTTATAGTAATATTATGATAAGTCTGCACTTATAGCAAAAGTGAATATGCATGTAATATAAATTTATTATAAGTGTTTAAAAATATATTGCATTTGTTTGGTAAAAAAATAATGCAATGTGTATTATGGAGTATAAATATATTATTCATCAATAAACTTGTATTATATATATTTTGTAAATAATTCAGTATAATATGTATTAAAACTATATTATAATAGTCAGTCACCAAATATGGTAACTTGTCATTTTTTTCGCAAATAAAATAGCCAAGCAGCTATATTTGATTAAGAACAAGGCCAGTTGGCTATTTTAAGTTTTTTTTTAAAAAAAGTAAGCTGTTTTTTGTATAAATAATTTTTCTCAATAGACAGTTTTTTTTTTCTTTCTGTAATTAGGAGTTTATCTAGTGGAAAAATATCCTCGTGTTTCCAATTGGGTAAATATACCATAAATCTTAAAAATTGATGAAATATCCTTCCTTCTATCATGACTACACCACCAAAATAAGTTTTGAAGTCTTTGATGTTAGCCTCCAAGTCATGAAAAATATAAAATGTGTCTTTCCTAATTTAGGAATCCTTAAGTCTTACAGAACGTATACCAAAATTCCCCATATTAATTTTCAAAACTTACTTAGATTGGGACAAAATTTGAACGGCGGCATCAAATGATCCTCATAGAGGCTCTCGGGAAGATGCTAGTGTGAATCCAAGTTATAAAATGTAATTTTTAAAAGTATAGTTATAAATAACATAGTAAACATCTGGTACATGTTTACTATACCATGTAAAATTTCCTACATATAAATGACCTGAGATGAGGAACTACAGTAGAACCCACAAGAGTTCCACCAAAAAGAATATTAGTGACAAAGCTTTTGCAATAGGATCGCGAACTGTGCAACTAATCACTGAAACTTTTTTTTAACCAGACGAGCTATACAACACACAGCAAAGAAAATGAACTAAGAAAGACATTGCAAATTAGATTAGCATAAGTGAACATATTACGTAGTGATTTTAATGTGTATGGTTTTCGGTAGTTGGAGACATTTACTTACAACAGCAGCAGGCAAAAGTATAATAACAATCTGTAATTACAGGAGAGAATCAGGATGATATGATAATGTTTTCCATTTTTCAGCCAAAAGTAAGGATCACTGCCATGACAAAAGTATTTACAGCTGGTCTAACGCAATGCTGATCTCCTGCCACTACGACTAGAACTGATGCAGAACTTGAACATCTCATACATCAAAAGACAGCTTCTCAGGAGACGAGGAATCCGCTCCTGTAATTGATAAATCAAAAGATGGTTAGCATATAAAAGACTTATATTTTTAAAAGATCATGCTTTAGCATGCACCAAAATAGACTTCAATTTTTTTTTCCTTTAATCACGTAATAGACTTTGAATTCGTTTAGTATAAGTGTGGAACTATTGCTGTACATTAGGTAAAAGAATCATAGGAAATACTTTTTTTTTTAAAAAGTACTCACCATAGTAATAGTTAAAAAATGATATGATCAGCACAACAGGAATGTAGATACCTCCACAAATCCCCCAAGACATGTAGATCATCTTATAGTAAACTTTCTCAAAGTCAGAAAAATCCATGGAATCATCACAAATAGTCATAGTTCTGGCAATAAAAGAATCCATGTTCATGACGGGAGCTTCACTGTTATCCACAACATTAGCTGGTAGCCTTCCTTTCCTGTTTCATTCCAATTCCATTAGAGTTCCTGCCTCTTCTCTTACATTTTTATATCCTTCCATCAAAGACATGATGACAATGTTCATTGTTGTAATCCTTGATTTTGCCATGATGATGTGAAGGAGCGAACCAGCCAAAAATAAACACATCAATAGAATAAAGATGGCAAAGGCAGCAGCAGATGGTTTTTTGGTGGTGAGGTAGATACTCATTCCTCCTGTACATGCGAAAAGAAAGAAGATATGCTTCTCTAGTCTAGATACGATCTCAAGTGCTTCTAATTCCAAGTCGAATTTCTTCTCATTTATTTCATTCCTTCTCTGTTCCACCTCTAACAACTTCACAACATTTGAACGCAATGGGCGTGAAGGGACTATCAAATAAAAAAAGAGAGGAGGAGAAAAACAAACAAAATAAGCAAGCAAATTGAGGGAACTAAATTTGTATATCATAGACTAGAAATAAATTGTGTAGTTATAAGATGCTGACCTTCAACATAATCATTAGTTATATTTTCTGTTCCAACCATGAGGAAACCAATACCTTGAAGACTTCCAATATCAACAATTTCTTGATCTCCTATTCCAATGACAAAAAAGACATCCAAATTTGGTTAGACAAAATAGTCAAACACTGAAATCAACTTTCCCAAACCCAAGTAGCAACCCAAGACAAACTATGACTAGCCAACTAGGGAAAGTTTCACCAGAAGGGAAGAAATTTATGTTTCTATTAACTTTTCCAGCTTTACAGATGAACAACAAGTATAATACCTTTTCATGTATAACGAAAAAAAATTGTTGTTCATTCTCTTAGCGAATAAAACATAAAAGTGCATAACGTTTAAGCAGTGGGGATAAGGGATTCATTCCAGAAGTAAATGAAGTTGTCTACAAAGTCTGATGCACACTGTGACATCAATGCTATGCAACTCACTATAAACACAACTCTCCAAAACAACAGTCAGAGTACATTTACCTACCAGCTGTCATATCTCCATCTTTCTCAACTATAACTAGAAAGACATTTGGACTAAATTAAAGAAAAAAACTACACAGAAGAATCTTGAATCTTACTCGCTCACACCAATAGTTTCTTAAAATATAATGTACAACCTTATGAGTCAGTATTGCTAGCTACCAAAACTGTATATTTACAACAGATAATAGCTGCAATGGTTCGGATGAATTGCTAGTACGAGCAACATCTGCTGAACTATCAAGAAGACGCCCTCATTGACTAATTGAACTTAATATGCTAAGTCTTTTGTCTATAACCTGGTCACTAAATTTTCAGAGGATAGACAGATAGCATATGTCATTAAACATTAAGCTTATCATGACAATATTGTGTAAGAATAGTAGGGAAGAGAACACAAGAAAAGCATGATGAACTTAATATGTGAAATGCAAAGAAAATATACAATTTGTTGTGCCCTCATAAGATTAATAAGACATAGCTGCTAGAAATAAGAGTCAAACACAAAAAATATGTCAATACTCAACACTAATAAAAGACCGCAGATAAAAGCAGTGTTGTAAAAGACTCGCATGAGGCACACGTAAGCCCTCACATTAGGTGGCAAATATGCTTACCACTTTTGCTTAGGCAACACCTTTAGTTCAGATACCAAGACATTTTAAGGTGTGCTTAACTTGAGAATTTTCCTCATTGTTGGCCATGTTTCCTACATCCTAATAAAGGTAGCTTTTCACCATATATTTTGGATTTAATTTCGAAAAATTATCTTCAAACATCTGTTTGACCATGAAATTTGATTATTTTCCAGTTTTCAGGAGAAATCTCACTCCCACTCAGGAAACTTCACACTTTTTCCAAGTAAAATGCATGTTCAAACTCAACTTCAAGTTCCAAAAACCTCAAATTTTCAAGTTTCAACTTCAAAAGATAAGGCCAAACCAGAGCAAAATGAGTTTGAAAACCAGCCTACATCCCTTTTTTTTCGTCAAATATAAAATTGGATAATTTTCTCATGAGGTTCTTCCATTCAGTTGCAACAAAAATGCCTTACAGATTATAAAGCAAACTTACAGATAATCACCGTAGTTTTCACCTCAGGTTCTACCTACAGAAACAGAACAACTAAAAAAGGCATGTATGTATAACAACAGAGTGAGTGGTAAGATGCAACATTTATGCTTAAGAGCAAAGAAGAATAAAACTTGTAGAAATTAGGTAAAATGCACCCTATTGATTACATACCAAGCCTGCGATGAACTCGAGCACAGAGATGAGTGAGAGACGAGCTTGGAGTAGGGTTCGCACTCTGGGCGCCAACTTGTTTTTGTTGCTCAACTTTAAGAAAATTGTAAAAGTGGCCCTTATTTTTGGATAGATTTAACATAGTCCCTTGAGCATTTTTGATGTTCATATTTGCTCCTATAATTTGGAAAGTTAAATATTTATCTATTTATTTATATTTTTTGGTCATATCTTATCTTTGCTAAGTATTATAATTTTGGATCGTATTTGTCCTCTAGTTGTATTTTTGTTTTTAATTAACGTACTTCATATTTGAAAGTCCATTTAAAAAAAAAAAATATTCTATTGTCCTTAGACTCTTTTCTAATATAATAATAGCACAACTTTTTTAAATATTATTTTGTGAGTTACTTTAAATCTATCTAGGGATGGTAATAGGACGGATGTGGAGTGGATTGAACTCAATTCGTAAATTTTTTAAACCGTTCTGTCCTTAATGAATCTTTTCATTATCAACCTGCCCCGTCCCGCTCCACATAGATTCGCCCCGCAAAATTTTTAAACATTTTGTGTACTGTTGTACACGTGTCACATACAGTTCAAAAAAAATTATTACATACAATTCATACTAGTAAGCTAATGTGTCTCAAGTATTTAGATCTGATGAATTTAAAAAAAAAAAAAAAAAATCAGCACGATAACAATCTACAAATTAATGATTTTTTTTAAAAAAAAAAAACTAATTACATGAAATCAATAGTTATTAAATACAGCAAAGGACATGCATACATCTACATATACCAATAAATAACAACACCATAACAGACACGTATACATCTACAGCAACCCTAACCTACACTCGCCCCGTCTCGTATATTTTTTTAAAAAAAATTATACCCACTCTGCTTCGACTCGCCCCATAAAATATTAACTCGTACTATCTTGTAAATATAATAATCAATTCCGCAATCGCCCCATCCTATTGTCATTCTTACCTATCTTAATCATTTTTTTATTTTTTAAATTATTTTATCTTTGCAAATTTCATAACTCAGTTTGCCTTTTCAGAAATTCGAAAATTAATGTGTGAACTAACATGCCACATCATCTTTTTAGCACTAGAAAGTCCATATTTCAACTTAGATTTTGAACTATCTCAATCATTTTCTTAATTTTTTAAATTATTTTGTCTTTGTAAATATTCATAGCTCAGTCTGCCTTTTCAAAAATTCGAAAATTAATGTGTGAACTAACATGCCACATCATCTTTTTAGCACTAGAAAGTCAATATTTCAACTTAGATTTTGAACTATCTCAATCATTTTCTTAATTTTTTTAATTATTTTATCTTTGCAAATGTTCATAGCTCAATCTGGCTTTTCAGAAATTCAAAAATTAATGTGTGAACTAACATGTTTAACATGCCACATCATCTTTTTAGCACTAGAAAGTCAATATTTCAACTTAGATTTTGAACTATCTCAATTATTTTCTTAATTTTTTTAATTATTTTATCTTTGCAAATGTTCATAGCTCAGTATGCCTTTTCAGAAATTCAAAAATTAATGCGTGAATTAACATGCCACATCATCTTTTTAGCACTAGAAAGTCAATATTTCAAGTTAGATTTTGAACTATCTCAATTATTTTCTTAATTTTTTTAATTATTTTATCTTTGCAAATGTTCATAGCTCAGTTTGCCTTTTTAGAAATTCGAAAATTAGTGTGTGAACTAACATGCCACATCATCTTTTTAGCACCAGAAAGTCAATATTTCAACTTAGATTTTGAACTATCTCAATCATTTTCTTAATTTTTTTAATTATTTTATCTCTGCCAATGTTCATAGCTCAGTCTACCTTTTCAGAAATTAATGTGTGAACTAACTTGCCACATCATCTTTTTAGCACCAGAAAGTCAATATTTCAACTTAGATTTTGAACTATCTCAATCATTTTTTTAATATTTTTAATTATTTTATCTCTGCAAATATTCATAGCTCAGTCTGCCTTTTCAGAAATTCAAAAATTAATATGTGAACTAACATACCACATCATCTTTTTAGCACCAGAAAGTCAATATTTCAACTTAGATTTTGAACTATCTCAATCATTTTCTTAATTTTTTAAATTATTTTGTCTTTGTAAATATTCATAGCTCAGTCTGCCTTTTCAAAAATTCGAAAATTAATGCGTGAACTAACATGCCGCATCATCTTTTTAGCACTAGAAAGTCAATATTTCAACTTAGATTTTGAACTATCTCAATTATTTTCTTAATTTTTTTAATTATTTTATCTTTGCAAATGTTCATAGCTCAGTCTGTCTTTTCTGAAATTAGAAAATTAATGTGTGAACTAACATGCCACATCATCTTTTTAGCACTAGAAAGTCAATATTTCAATTTAGATTTTGAAAAAATTAAAGGTAAAGTTGTTTGAATTATCTTTTGACTTATGATTTATAAGACAAAAGTCATAAACTAAAATTTCTAATTTATGATGTTTGATTTATTTTTATTATTTTGCCTTGAAATAAGTATTTATAAATATTATTTAACTTTATTCAAATACTTTAAAATTACTTTGACTTGAAAACACCTAATAATAAGCCAATTCAAATGGCTCTGCTTGAATGACTTTCTGGTCAAAAAAATTTAGAAGTGATTTTATCGTTACATGACCGCCCAAAATCAGTACTGCGCGCTAAAAACTTATTTATTGGCCATGCCAAGTCCACTATCTGAATGACAGACAAAACTTGAACAAAAGGAAAGAGTGAATGTACATCAGAACTTGAACCAGATA
>DF358791.1:0-10679 GCA_000787875.1 Solanum virginianum | reverse complement strand
AAAAGGGGGGGGGGGGGGAAATACACCTGATTTTTTTGTGAATAAAATATTTTTTATAGAAATATTAATTGTTTTTTCCTTTTTTACCCTTTGAAAATTGTTGAAAAAAATAAATTTTTGCGGTTTTGCAAGGAAATAAGGAGATTAAGGTGCAAATGACAAAAAATGATAGAATAAGGTGCAAGTTACAAAAGAGGACATACATTAGAAATGCAAATCGCAAATTACTCGAGTATGGAATGTATTTTAGCATCTTGTGTTTCCCCGAAAACTTTCTTTAAAATTTAATGTGATAACTAATTTGTTTCAATAATTTGAACTTTTTTCCCTTCAAATTACTTAAAAAAATAACACCAATTATGTCAAATAGAATTTCAATAGTCAAATATTATTTTTTTGTTATAAAAATATTTTTTTCCCCATATTTTTACAATAAAACATGGCTAAATGGCCAAGATAATGACCACATTGTTTTAGGTAGACTCAAAAGTGGATTGGTTTGCATAAGTTAGCAACAACAAGTGGACATAAACCATTTTCCTACTTACAATTTGAGAATATAATCCCCATTCCCCCACCAAAGAGAGAAAAACAATATGGAAGTCACGTCTTTGAAAGAAAGAGGTAGACTAAAGACATGAATTAATGACCCCTCCCCCCCCCCGCCCCACTCCCCACCCCTAAAAGGTCTCATTCTCCCTTTTTATTAGCTCCACTATACCTTAATTCTCTTCATCCTAACTCACACCATTTCATTTCTTTTTAAGAAACATTTCCCACTCTCCCTTCTTTTGCAGGCCAAAATTGCAACATAATTAATTAATATTCTTCTGGTCCTGAGACATCCAAGAGTTTGAATTCTCCATCTTCATGTAAGTCACTATCAGTCTGATTAAATGCTTTGTTTCATTTCTTCTCGATCGATCTTTTTCAACTCAACAAAGCAAATTAGAGTCGATTATATGACTTTTAGTACACATAAGATCTAGTATAGTTACATTAGGTATAACAGTTCATCTATCTATCGTGACTTTATTTGAATTTTGATCGAATATACTTGTGAATTAAACTCATGATTAAATGAGTTCTATTTGAAATAGTCCTTAGATCCTCATTCTTTTTGAGATTATTAAATTGGAAGTCGAGAACAATTAAGCCTAATGTCACAATTGAATTCTTGTTTTTGTCAATTTTTTTTTTGGGTCTAAGAATAGTATAGAAATAAATGAGCATATATTCCAAATGTTTGTCTATCTTTGGCAACAGAAGAAAACATATATTATTTATAACGTGGCCCAGGAAGCCTGGCAACTACAAGACATGACTGATGATGATGACCAGCTCATTTTTTTTCTAGTTAAATCCATCGATTCTCCTTCGTTTAAACCTTATCCTTTCTGATTCCATCTATATTTACCGATCACTTTTTAAATGACAATATCTTCAAGTACAGAATTGCATAGTAAAGCACTAGATTTGTTAGGTTTTAATTATTCGACTAAATCACTTCGGTCTTCATGTTCAAGTTTGAATCTCGAGAATGAAATTTTTTTTGATAGAAAACTTTTAATGGACTTAGCTCACCTGAATGTGAGTGTCCAAAGGGAAAAAAAAGGAATTTAAGTTATATGCATATCGTGCGATGTACAACCGATGAAGATTTGGAGAATATGATGGGAACAAAAAGGAATTTAAGTTATATGCATATCGTGCGATGTAAATAATTTTTACTTGTGCTTTCTTATCTTTCTTTCCACCCTAGTAGTAATATCAACTGATCCTAAATGAGAGCATGATTTGTTATCAGCATGCCTAAACTAGTAGTAATAACTACTAATATTGTTGGAAGTGATTTTAGCTTGTTATAGTAGTATATATGTACTATAAATGGTAAGAATAGTAATATGTGCTTTGAACGGTTATATAATGGCGAGATAAATAAAACAACAAAGGTTGAATTGAAATAAAACATCAATTCTTTATTTATAAAAAAAATACCTATATTTACTTGTTCAAAAATTAAACAAAGAGTACCATAAACTACGCCGTTAATTTTCTTATTACAAGTTTTTTAAAATATTAAGATACAATTATAATGAAAGGATAAGAAAGCTATCTAAGCTTCAGACAAAAAAATAAAACTACGTAAAATTAATGAGAGAAGGAACATATGTGCTCCCAGCTTAATCATATGATTATCTTCTGATGAAAATTTTATTTGGGAATTAATTAGCCTACCCTCGTGTAAAATGGACTAAATTTAATCCGGTGACGTGCTGGGTTTAATAGGGATCTTTCTAATTTTGTCTTCTGTGAATTGTTTAAACAAGCAGTTAAGGGTAATTTATTGGCCGTCCATGTTAATTATGGCAAGTTGACAAGGGCTGATATCATCAATACGAACCTTTCAGCTAACACCTAATTTTGATTTGCATAGTGGCGTATTAAAATAGGTACATTACTATAATGGGATTGGTTTTCATTACCCTTTATAAAAAGTCTAATCTGATGGGACATTGTTGAGGACGGTGACTCATTATTCAACTTTATGAAAATATTTGGATTAAAAGTTTACTCTAATTATAATGCATAAAATTTTCACACATTAATTAATTTTAATATCACATATAATATTATAATAACATACTCTTATAAATTTACGAGTGGATCTGAGGAATATATATATGAACTTTTATGATCGTCTACGACAGAACTTCGGTGGAAAAAAATGTTAAAGCAAATTAAAAAATAAGGAAAAAACACAACAAATATGGCAACTAGCCAACAACATATAGAAACAAAGGAAAAATGATTTGAAATGTCCTTGAATTATTGAAAATGATATAAAAATATTCTCTATTTATCTATTGAGACTAAAATACTCTTGTCATCTACCTTTGGAGTCTAAAATGTCTTCTTCTGTAACAAAATATTTTTGGATCCAAAAATACCCTTCATTCATAATATTTTCTTTTTTTTTAAAAGATATATTTATGATATCTCATTTTCTTACCAAAAATATTTCATTAAAAAAAATATTTTTGAAATTAAAGATAGATGACAAGGATATTTTAAACCAAACAAGTGAATAAAAGATATTTTTGTATTATTTTTAATTATTGAAAGATATTTTAGATCCTTCCCGAAGAAACATTATAGTGGATTAAATTGTTTTAATATTGTAATTGCATTTAATACTTCTGAATTTTCGCTGAGTACAAATTCTTCGCAATTTCGATTTTCCTTTTTCATCACAATTTCTGCTAAGGCTACAATTACACCTTCAATGTAACAGAGCCAGTAACAGTACGTAACAAACAGACTAACAGTCTCTTTCAATTACATTTGCAGCGATGAGTGGTTCTTTTCACGCGCCGCCGGAGTTCGACTCTGGCAACGGTGATTCAGTTGCCTCAACGCCTCGCTCGGAGCAGCACCATCTCCACATGTACGATGAGACTATCGCTCCACAGCCACGTGCCCGTTTCATGTGCAGCTTCGGTGGCAAAATTATGCTCAGGCCACATGACAATCAACTCCGCTACGTCGGCGGCGACACTCGAATTGTTGCAGTGAACCGCCACACTACCTTCGCAGCTCTCCTCGGCAAGCTCTCCAAACTCGTTGGATATCCAAACATCAACATCAAGTACCAGCTCCCTAACGAAGAACTCGACGCTTTGATAACCGTCACAACCGATGAAGATTTGGAGAATATGATGGAAGAGTACGATCGGCTCACGCAGAATCAGAAATCGGCTCGGCTTCGACTCTTCCTTTTCTCTAATGATTCTGGTTCCAGAGCCAGCACTATCAGCTCCATCCTTGACGGCTCATCTAAGCGAGAGCAATGGTTTGTTGACACTCTCAATGGTGGCGTGGGAACGGGTCTGGAGCGTGGGCGATCCGAAGTATCGTCCATTGTTTCTGAAGTTCCGGATTACTTGTTCGGGCTTGACAATTCTGATGATCCGCCCCGTGAATCTAAATTCGTGAAGAACAAGATCCTTTCGGAGCCGGGTTCACCCGCTCCACCCATTGTTTCTTCCCCATATTGCTCTATATCATCATCATCAGTGACACCTACAGCAGCTATGACAGTGATGCCGGATCTTCCACCCGTTAAAACAAAGCTCGATAAGCCAAACCCGACAACTGAATCCAGGGAAACGCCGGTTGCGAGTGCGACTGAGACTGGCGAAAAGACGTCTCAACAGCAACAGCCAAGTTATCCAAGCAGTCCACTATGGCATTACCCAGCACCACCGGTGCAAACAATACCCGTTTACTACGTCCCGGGTCCGGTCCAACCAGGAAATATCCCGGTTCAATCCATTCCATTACGGGCTCCATATATCCACCCCTTTCCAGTCCCTCCGAATCAATTACCCGTCGGGTATCCACCAGTTTCAAGTATAGGCCAAGTATACAGTGGATTGAGGCCGGAAGGAATGAATCAGCCAATGTACTATGGAGTTAGGAGTTCAGGAGTTGTTCCGGGTCATGGAGGTCCAGTTAGCGAAGAAATGCAGGGACCCGTAGGTGATGGAAAAGCGCGTCGGGTCTCCCAATAATTAAAAGGTTTGATTGAGAAGCATATTTGGTGTGCTACTTTTTGCAAGTGTTGAGCATTTTGTTTTATTTGAAGCAAAGTTTTGTGAATCGTAAATAAGCTGTAATTGATTATCTATCTTCCAATTTGTGAGTATTTTGACTGGTTAAAAGCAAGTTGTAAAAGAATTTATGCACAAAAATTTTTCCTACAAGTATGAAATAATTTTTTCTGATAAATTTAAAGGACGAGTAAAAATAATACTCATGTTTTATTTATAACAGCAAGATTATAGCAGCATGAAAATTGATTTGCACCTATCAAACAACAACAACATACCCAGTAAAATCTCACAAGTGGGGTCTGGGGACCTATCAAAATATAATTTGCACCTATCAAAATATAATTTTTGTTGCTTTATTTTCATTGAGATATTTTCCTTGGATGATCTATTTTAATACCATTTTGCATTAAGGCATCAAAAACTTTTAAGTAAAAGAAGTTACAAGTCAAAAGTATAAAAGCTTGGAAGGGTCAATCATTGATCATCTTTTTTCACATAAAACCACTAACTTGAGTAGATTGAATAAATTATTGGCTACAAAATAGTTGAGTTTTATAGTGGGTATCAATGATATACGGAAAAAATGATCAAATTCTTAAGTTTAATAGTGTAAATCATGTTATGAGTAGATTGAATAAATTATTGGCTACAAAATGGTTTGAGTTTTATAGTGGGTATCAATGATCTACATGATCAAAGTCTTAAGTTTAACAGTGTAAATCATGTTATGTCCCCAATAATTTTTAACATTAAATATATTCTTTAACTAAAAATTTTGATTTCGAATTTTGGAATAGGAAATATTTTCGTATAGAGCAATATATCGAGTTGTTTTGGTAACAAGAAAAAAAGAATCTCCCTTAAGAAGGTCTCTTGCTCGAATTTTGGAATAAGAAATATTTTGGGAAAAAAAAGGCTTTATCTCATTAGTTGATTTATCCATATCAATTTGAATTAACTGAGTTAATAGGTTTTGGTTTATCAAGATAATTAAAATGCTAAAATCGTAAAAGAATACATTCCTTAAAAAAATAGTGAAGTAACTACTCCATTCACTTGTACTTTTATTTACTAATTTGAAAAATAAAGAGATAATTTCTCAGTCCATTGAATTTTGATAAAACTACACAAATTGAACACCCAAGCAAAGTATTTAGCCAAATTGTACCCAATCAAATATATTTACGCATACCTGCGATCCAAAATGTTTACTTGTCCATCCCTTTGCTGAACTCTGCTTCTTCATCCTTGATACCATTGAAATATATGTATACTTTGATGGTATTTATGTATAATCGAACAATCTTTTTCATTAAAGTATTGCACGTTCCTTCTTGATACAATTAGAGTATATTTGCTCTACTGATATTGTAAATATACTCTAATTGTATCAAAGAGTAACTGAGTAATGTTTTTATTGAAGCGCTGCTTCTTTCTCTTTGCTATCATCAAAGTATATATGCACTTCTGATGACATCAAAAATAAGAGTAATTAAAAACAAAAGAGATATAAAAGTAAAGGGGTAACCGCTTATGAATATAAAACTTTTCGAGTACAAATATTCTTTTTTTGAATTTATTAGTTAATACTGAAGTATTTATTTGAAACGATCCACATGAGATCTGTTTTCAAATTGGGTTTCTAGATAATTAGCCACTTTTCGACTGCTGGAATTTTATGAAAGCCCATAAGAATAGCCCAAACATAATAGGTAGACCATGGATTATTAAGAGCGCATTCACGAATGCCCCTATTTTAAAATGATGTCGTTGGAGGTATACTTTTAATTTCACAATTCACAAAGTTATATCACAAGAGACAAAACTTATTTTTATCAAATTTATGCTAGTTCTCTAAATTTATGTCAGATAAGGCAAAAAAATTTGAAATTATGCTAAGTAAATAATTAGATATGCTACATAATAATTTATTTGGTAAACTAATTATTTCATAGTTGCTGCATGCTGGAGCCTTGACTGCTTGACTGCTTGTTGGTTTTGGAGTTGTGTCTTAGGGCCAGTAGCTCATATTGCTGCTTAATGTACTGATTCTTTATTTTCAATTTTTCCAGTTTTCTCATAATTTTATTATTCTCATAAATTTTTTTTTTCTATCAATGGAATATGAATTAGCCATTAAGACATGAAGATCGTCAATTAGATTAAAGTGTTTTGAAGAAATAAGAAGATTAATGGGAAAAAAAAAACATAAAAGATCTAGGACATACTAAAGATTTAAACAAGAGGTGACTAAATTTTAAATAAATAATTGGCTAAACAGACAATTTTCTTGTTTTTAGCTTAAGGATATTATTGTAAGTAACTTGGATTATTTTATCACTATTATAAGCAGTAGAAACTAAGAATTTGGGGAGCTTAGGTATATTCCCTTTTTATTAACTCTATGAAATCATTCTTTTCCTCCCATAATTTAATCTAGTAATTAAATATATATATTTAATTGTTGGATTAACTTTTCTTCTAAATTCTATTTTCTATAATTTAGTTCTTTACTTGCTAATCCTTTAATTTTATCTAATTTATCTTGTCTTTTATTTATTGTTTTGGATGACATCACTATCAGAAATATATTGTTGATCACCAGTATAATTAAAACTATAAAATTCTGGAAACAAATTAATACGAAGACATTAAGAAATACGATGGAGGTCAGAAAAAAAAAATTGATAAAAGAAGAAAGCAAAAGCTGCATTGGAAGAAAAAAAGTAGGAATATAATAGAACTTTTATGCTTTCTCTTCGATCAACAAAAGAAAAGAAGGGAATAATATTCGGAAAAAGACATGATATGATGAAACAAACCGAAACATGTTGGAATTATTAGTAAATTCACATGGCGGAATCGACACCAGAGGTCACCACAGTTGGTGAAACCCTAGATCAAGTGGAGAAGAAACGCAATCATCCACTACACCTACACAGTTCCGACACACCGGGCTGTGTCCTCACCTCCGTTCAACTCATCGGCACCGACAATTACTCCTTATAGAGCCGCTCGATGCTAATCAATCTCCGAGCCAAGAATAAGCTTGGATTCGTGCTTGGTTCCTGCCGACGAAGCGATTACAGTGGCGAATTAGAGGAACAGTTCGTAAGGAGGTATACCACCGAGCCAAGAATAAGCTTGGATTCGTGCTTGGTTCCTGCCGACGAAGCGATTACAGTGGCGAATTAGAGGAACAGTTCGTGCTTGCATGGATTATGAACACAGTATCGAAGGATTTGCTCAGTAGTATTGTTTATGCGATTGATGCGGCTATGGTGTGGGCCGACTTGAAGGAGCGGTTTGACAAAATTGACGGTTCTAGGGGGTATTAGCTCCACAGAGACATCTGTACTCTTACACAAGGTAACTCGTCTGTATCGGTTTGTTTCTCCAAGTTGAGACTGCTTTGGGATGAATTTGATGCTTTAGTCCCTCCACCTACCTGTGATTGTGCGAAGTCTAGGATATACGTTGATCATTTGGCGTGCTTGAGACTATTTGCTTTTCTGATGGGATTAAACGAGACATATGCGCATGCTCGCAGTCAGATATTGATGATGAGCCCACTGCCAACTGTGAGCAAAGCATATGCTATGGTTGTAGCGGATGAAAGTCAAAGGATGACAACTAACTCTCAGATGGTGAATGATGTTACTCTATATGCAGGGAAGAATAATGGTTCAAAAGGATTCCAACCAAGGAAGTTCTGCGACTATTGTAAGATCCCAGGCCACACACGAGAAGAATGCTATAAATCCCCTAAAGGTGTTCAGCCTAAGAAGTTTTGTGACCACTGTAAGTACCAGGTCACATAAGGGCAGAGTGTTACAAATTAAATGGTTATCCCTCTGACTGGAGATCTAAGAAGAAACCAGCAAGAATGCAGAATGCTAGGTATCAGGACAATGTGAACCATGTCGCAGCTGATACCCAGTTGATGTTCACTCCTAGCCAATATAACCAAATTCTGCAGATGCTCAAAGGAGATACGACTAGTGCAAGCTCAGACAGTCCAGTAGACAATGTTAACATGGCAGGTATGACTAATGTTTTCTCTACAATTAGTGGTAGTGCACAGAATAGAATTGGCGACAGGAGTAGAAATTGGATAGTTGATTCAGGAGCAATATGTCATATGACATATGATGGGGATAATCTGAGTCAGTCAGGTAGTTGCACAAATAAAAGGGTGTATTTACCAAATGGTGAGGTTGCACATGCCTCACATACTGGCTATTGCAGTACCACTGGTGGGTTGATGCTGAGGGATGTATTGGTGGTTCCTGCATTCAAGCACAATTTACTTTCAGTATCTAAGTTAACAAGACAATTAAATTGTTCAGTTAACTTTTTTTCTAAGTTTTTTGTGCTTCAGGATCTCTCCACTGGGAAGGTGAAGGGGATTGGTAGGGAAGCTGATGGGCTCTACTACCTTTCTGCTGATAAAGCTAGGTTGCAGAATAGGGAAGATATGAAGAATCAGACAGTATTGATGACTAAGGGATTCACAACAGCTTTTAAAGCAGATACAATGCTGTGGCATAAGAGATTAGGACATCCTTCCACAAAGGTGCTACAACACATGTTCATAGGTGCAAAATTTAGTAATAATGTTTGTTTTGATTGCTCTGTTTGCCCATTGGCTAAGCAAACCAGATTGCCTTTTCAGTTGAGTACATCTAGAACATCATGTATGTTTGAATTGATCCATTTAGATGTATGGGGACCCTATAAGGTGGCTACGCATAATGATTTTCAATATTTCTTGACTATTGTTGATGACTTTTCTAGAATGTGCTGGTTGTTTTTACTGAGAATGAAAAGTGATGTTGTCTCATTCTTGAAGTCCTTTATAGTATTAGTTAAGAATCAATTCAGCAGGGATATCAGGAGAGTGAGAACTGATAATGGTGGTGAGTTCTTCAATAATGAGTGCTGTGAATTACTGGAATCCTTTGGCATAATACATGAGAGCAGTTGCCCCTATACTCCTCAGCAGAATGGGGTGGTTGAAAGGAAGCATAGACACATTCTTGAAGTGGCTAGGGCAGTGAGATTTCAAGGAGGTATACCAATCAAATTCTGGGGTGAATGTGTGTTGGCAGCTGTATATCTGGTCAACAGAATCCCTACACCTGTTCTGAAAGAAAAGTCACCTTATGAAGTGTTCCATGGACATAAGGCCAACATCAGTCATTTGAGGACACTAGGCTGCTTATGTTATGCAACCAAAGTGCCTAAGGCAGACAAATTCTCACCCAGAGCTGATGCTTGTGTTCTAATGGGCTACTCCCTCACACAAAAAGGATATCTACTCTACAATTTGGTTCAGAAGAAGTTCACTGTCAGCAGAGATGTGGTGTTCAAGGAGAATTTTTTCCCCTTCAGGCAGGTATTCACACAACCTCAATCTCTATTTCCTGCAGACTCAATTACATTATCAGATGATACAGATGCTGAAGATAGAACTTTGCCAATTCCCATGCCTGCCATGAGTTTAGTTAGTTATTAGGTATTCACACAACCTCAACCTCTATTTCCTGCAGACTCAATTACACTATCAGATGATACAGATGCTGAAGATAGAACTTTGCCAATTCCCATGCCTGCCATGAGTTATAGTTCAGCAGACACAGAAACTAGTGTAGATCATAGTACAGGGTTTGACTTGGATGATACTAACTCATTGTCCCTGAGAGGTGAAGAAGTGTCAGTGAGGAGGTCCAGCAGAATTTCTCACCCTCCAATATGGATGAAAGATTATGTGACCAGCAATACTACATGCCAGTCCCAAAGTAACTTTGTGTCCTATGATCATGTGTCCCCCAAGTACAAGGCTTACCTCTCTAGGTTCTCCACTGAGGGTGAGCCAAAAACCTTTGAGGAAGCTGTCAAGGATAGAAGATGGGTGGAGGCCATGCAGCAAGAAGTGAATGCACTGGAAGAAAATGGTACCTGGAAGATTACAGAGATGCCTGCAGGGAAGAATCTTGTTGGATGTAAGTAGGTATATAAGATCAAATACAAGGCAGATGGACAGATAGACAGATTCAAGGC
>DF358792.1:68473-81588 GCA_000787875.1 Solanum virginianum | reverse complement strand
TAATTTAAGACTAATGAAGAAAAAATGCAAGCACAAAGGGAACCATGGAAGGATAGGGGAATATGTTCATGCTCAATAGCACAATCCACCCAAAAATTGCCCTAGTTTGATTCCTTCTAGAATGAGGAAAAAAGCAAAACTTGTAGTTTCATGTAAAAAGGTGTTGAGGGCAAAAACTCATACCATAGTTCATACTAGGGAGCACAATAAAGATGAAGAAAGTGTGGGCTCATCATATTACATCACAATTTGTGACAATAAATGTACTTCACTATACATGAAAGTTGAAAATATGTTTGTTGATGTTCATTCATATTATCATATATCTTTCAATGATTGTGATCCTCAAGAAGATAAGAATGTTGAAGATGCATCTCCAGAACTTGAAGAAGGGGTAAAGAATACTGTTGATATATTAAAACAAGTGAATCTTAGCGATGATGATGACAATGACCTATATATATAAGTGCTTCTTTGAATGAGGTCGAAGAAAAGAAATATATGGGGCTACTTATTGAGTTCAGAGATATGTTTGCTTGGAGTTATAAAGAGATGCCAGGATTAGATCCTAGAGTTATGGTCTATCATCTTTCTGTGAAATGAGGCATTTATCATATTAAGCAAACTCAACAATGATTCATACCTGAATTAATTCTATTAATAGAAGCTGAAGTTAAAAAGCTCATTGAAGCAAGTTCATTCGAGAAGTCAAGTATCCTACATGGATTTCAAGCATTGTACCTGTAAGAAAGAAGAAAGGTCAAATTCGAGTTTGTGTTGATTTTAGGAATCTTAATAATGCATGCCCTAAGGATGAATTCCCTCTTCCAATCTCTAAGCTTATGATTGATGCCACGACTGGATATTAGATATGTCCTTTATGGAAGTTCCTATAGATATAATCAAATTCAGATGGCACCAATAGATGAAGAACTTACTGCATTTCACACTCCTAAAGGCATATATTATTACAAAGTAATGTCTTTCGATTTAAAGAATGCTAAAGCTTCGTACCAACGGGCAATGTAAAATATTTCTTTTACATTCTCCATAAAAATATTAAGTGTCATGTCGATGATTTAGTGGTGAAATCAAGGAAAAGTTGTGATCACTACAAGATTTGAGAATGGTGTTCAAATGACTTCGAAGATACCAACTCAAAATGAATCCTTTGAAATGTGCTTTTGGAGTTACTTTGGAAAAGTTTTTGAATTTTATTGTTTGACATCGAGGGATTGAAATTGATCAAGAAAAGATAGATACTATTTTGAAAATGTATAAGCCTAAAAGCATTCATGGGTTAAAACACTTACAGGGAAAGTTGGCATATCTTAGGAGATTTATCTTAAATCTAGCTAGGAGATGTCAACCATTCAGTCGTCTTATGAAGAAGGATGTTCCTTTTGAATGGGACCAAGCTCGTACTACTACTTTTGAGAACATAAAATCCTACCTAATCAATCCTCTCGTGCTTGTGGCTCCTATACCTTGTTGATATTATATATTGAGGCACAAAAAAGGTCCATAAGAGCACTTCTAGCACAAGAAAATAATGAAGGGAAAGAAAATACCCTTTATTACCTAAGTAGGGTGATGAATCAAAATGAGATTAAGTATTCATCTATTGGGAAGTTATGTTTGGCACTTGTTTTCTTAATTCAGAAGATGAAACATTACTTCAATCTCATGTTGTACGCCTTGTCTCTAAAGCAAATCCTATCAAGTTTTTCATGTCCAAGTCTATCTTAAGTGACCGACTAGCAAGATGGTATCTCCAATTTCAACAATTCAAAATTGTATACGTCTCACAAAAGGTAATAAAGGGACAAGTGTTGGCAGATTTCTTAGCCAATTATCCAATCTTGAATGATTGGGAGTTATCTAATGATTTACCTGATGAAAACATAATAATGGTAAAAGTTCAGCTGCCATGAAAAATATATTTTGATGGCATTGTGCATTGCAAAGGGGTTGATGCTAGAGTAGTGTTTGTCACTCCTTATGTAAAAGTCTTGCCATATTCTTTTACTTTACCACAACGGTGCTCTAATAATGTTGTTGAATATCAAGCACTTTTGCTTGGACTTGAAATGGTCATTAATCTGAAAGGGTTGCAACTGCAAGTTTTTGGGGATTCCAAGTTGGTGGATAATCAGTTTTTGGGTAATTATGAGGTGAGAAAGCCTGAGTTACTCCCATACTACAGTTATATATGCTCAAAAGATGATGGGTTGGCTTGGAGAAGCGACTATTCAACATGTTCCTAGAGGGGAAAAGAAGAAGGTTGATGCATTGACAACTTTAGCTTCTATGTTGGCATCATTTGATCAAATGCAAGTTACTGTTTGTCAAGGATGGATAGCCCCGCCACCTGATGAGCATAAGGAAGAACTTGAACAAGTTATCGCTACTTCTGAAGCTGAAATTAAAAACTAGCGACAACCAATAATTAATTACTTCTTTTATGAAATAGTGCATGAAAATCTTCGAAGGAGGATAAAAATTTGACGATGATCCCATTATTTTTTTATTATAAATATATTTACCGACGATCATTTGATGGGGGTACTCTTACGTTGTTTGGGGGCAAAAGAATCCATCCAAGCAATGTAAGAAGCACATTTTGGAGTATGTGGGGCACATCAATCAAGGCCTAGACTTCATTTTCATATAAAAATGATGGGGTATTATTGGCAAACCATGGTGAAAGATTGCTTGGATTACGTTCGAAGGTGTGAAGCTTGTCAATTCCATGCAAACTTTATATATCAATCGCCAGAAGTATTACACCTAACTGCTTCTTCATAACCATTTGACTCTTGGGGTTTGGATGTTGTTAGCCCATTACCTAAATCTTCTAGTAGGCATTTGTAGATCTTAGCTGCAATAGATTACTTCTCAAAATGGCGGAAGCTGTTTCACTTAAAGAAGTAAAAAAGGAGAACATCGCCAATTTCATCCTCATCAATATTATCAATCTTTTGGTATTCCTTGACATATATTGACAGATAATGGCAAGACATTTGATAATAAGTTGATGACAAAAACATGTGATCTTTTTGGCTTCAAACAACACAATTCCTCTATGTATTATGTCGCTGCTAACAGCCTTGCCGAAGCATTCAATAAGACACTTTACAATTTCTTGAAGAAAGTTGTCTCTAAATCTAAGAGAGATTGGCATGAAAGAATGAAAGAAGCTCTTTGGGAATATATGACCACTTATCACATGCCAACATAAGCAACTCCTTATTCTTTTGTTTATGGAGTTGAGGCGGTCTTTCCACTTGAGCATCAAATTCTATCATTGCGGCTTGCTATTCAAGAAGGGCTCACTGATGAAGAAAATGCTCAATTATGCCTCGAAGAATTGGAGGCTCTTGAGGAAAAAAAGGCTAGAAGCTCAACAAAGTCTGGAATGCTATCAAGCTCGTCTAGCTCGATCCTTTAATGAAAAAGTTCATCTTAGATGCTTTCAAATAGGCAACCAATTTCTTGTTGTAAGAAGGCCTATTATTACTTCTCATTGATCTAGAAGCAAGTTCTCTGCTAAGTGGAATGGATCATATATTGTACAAGAAGTATACTCAAATGGCACTTACAAATTGGTTGACTCATAAGGATTGCGCATTGGCCCCATCAATGAAAAGTTCATGAAGAGATATTAACCTTGAAAAAAGAGGCGCACTCCTTAAGGAACAAACACAAACTGTATTATACTCCTAGCCCACAAGAGTATAAACTGTGTATGGCCCCATAAAAAAAAAGAAAAACAATTAAAAAAAATTCACTCTTTCAGAGCTACGTTTTGACTTGATTCACTTTACTGAGGTACGTAGGCGCTTAGAAGTTACATTCTAAGTTCAATCGCAGGAGTGTCAAAATTACATGTTCCCCATTTGATCTTTTTCATTTAGATTTGCAAGTACTTAGAGCTACATCTAAGTTTATTCTCATAAATCTAAACAGAAAGGAAAAGGACCAGAGCATCATAGTGTTTCCATAAAGAGTGCAATGCAAGCCAGAGAGGCTTGAGCAAGACAAAATTTTAGTTAACTTTAAAGAAAGATCTGTATAAATTCATAAGTCTTAGGCGAGATTTTTTTTACATGTTATAGTCAGAGAGTCCTTTTATTAAGAGGCAAAAATCTCGTTAGTTCAGTCTTTCAATGCATCAATCTGAATAAATGAATTTTGAAGCTCAAGCATAAAAGGAGCATTGAAGAAAATATGTGATATAAAGCAATCAAAAGATTTTCTTTCTATTGATATTAAATAAAAAGATAGAGAATGTCAATTGAGCAATCAAAAAATAAAAAAGGAAAGCATAACGCTTGAAAGAAAATGTGTTCCTATAGGCTAATCTAAACATAGCTTATAGTTAGCCAATCCTTGAAGAGAGGCTTCTAAGATAATCTTCTCTTCAACCTTATTCGAGGAAGTTGAGGTTGCTAGGGAAGTATTGGCATATTTGTTGTATCCTATTCAGTTGGTAAAACTTTAGATTCAACTTCTTTCTTGACAGCATCTCGACAAGCCTTTAACTCTTTCACTTTCTTTTTTGCCTCCTTGAGGGATTGAAAGTAGCATATAATTCCTTAACTTTTTGCTCTTTTCATCCAAAACAAGAGCAAGATCTTCCTTGGCTTTTAAATAAGGCTCAGACTTTTCAAGCTCCAATATTTTATCAGCAAAGGATGATCGTGCTTGGTCATAAGAGGTGGCAAGTGCCAAAAAGGTGTCTAATAAGTTTTTTAAAGGAGAAATGTCCATGCCCATTTTGTCTATATCCTCGAGAATTACTTGGATATCATCCTCCAGGAAGAAACACGTTTTGCAGTAAGGTTAACGAATTTAGAACGTATCTTAGCCTATTCTTCCTTGACAAAATTCATTCGAAGCTTCGAAACGATCTTTCCTCCATAAAAAAATAGACATGGATACTGTGGTTGTTCACGAGCATTGAACTTTGGTTGCTTGTAATTCTTTCATGAGAAACAGAAATAGCCTCTTGCTTCGACTTAAGTGTTAAAGATGATTTTCTTAAATTTGGACTCTGTACAGATTCATTACTATGTTGTGGCTTATAAACTTCCAATATTTTGATGTTGTTTGCCTAAACAAAAGAAAATAATAATTAGTGACCTAATTTGGTGACATAGAATAATGGGAAGTTGAAATCAGTACCTCTTTGACAGCTGTCAGAGTTCTTGAATAACTAATGTTATCTTTAGTAATCTCTACCACATGCAAATTAGTATCTTTTGGTACGTCTGAAGGCCGTTTTAACCTCTTCCAACATTTATCACTTTTGGTGCTAGTACTCTCATCTTGAGATGGTTGCATAAGAGGAGTATGATGAGAGGGTCTTTTGGCTTCATCCGAAATAACAACTTTAGACTTTAAAATAGGAGATTCACTCATGACTAAGACCTCTTCATTGTTAGTGCTAATATATTTTGATTGATGACAAATTGCAGAAAATATAAAAAAAGAAACAATCAAACTAAGGTACGACATGGAAACATCTATCAAGAAAATCTAGTTGGAGGCACCAAGAGCATAATTATTGGAAGGAATCAATCTAACACTAAGCAAGAAAGGAAAATAAACCTGGAAAAGCAATAAAGCATATTTGGACGAGCATAATTATTGGAAGGAATCAATCTAACACTAAGCAAGAAAGGAAAATAAACCTGAAAAAGCAATCAAACATATTTGGACTAGAAAGAATAAATCAAATTTCTAGAAAGAAAGAAAAATAATCTAGAAAATCAATCAAGCATCTTTGGATTGGAGAGAATCAATCAAATCAAGATTTGGCAGATTCAAGTCACAAAAGGAAAAGTGCATCTTTACAAGATAGAATCTCAGCACAAAAGGAAGAACATAAGTAGCTAAAGTTGTGGCACAACTTTACTCAATTCACCCCCCTCCCTTGAACTTTCAATTGGTATCAGAGCCTGGTCTCACTACATCTTCTGTTTAACCACAGGTGAGAAAAGATCGTGGTAAATCAACAGCAAACATTTGAAGCTTTGTTTCAAGAGGGAACTTCTCAAACCAGACCTCCCTACTTCAATGGGAAACATTTCTCACACTGGAAGACAAGAATGGAAATATTCATTAAATCCTATGATGTGAAGGTCTGGAGAGTCATCAAACTGCGTGACATTCCCATTCCTGTAGACAAACCAACAACTGAAGGTAGCCAAGCATCTGTCACACCTAGTCTGGAGAACTACACAAACGAGCAAAGGAAAGTCATTCAAATTAACTCCAGGGAAAAGAATGTTCTCTATAATGCTATCAATGGAGAGAAATATGAGAAGATCTCCAGTTGTGAAACTGCCAAGGAAATATGAGACAAATT
Organism: Solanum virginianum; assembly: GCA_000787875.1. NCBI lineage: Eukaryota > Viridiplantae > Streptophyta > Magnoliopsida > Solanales > Solanaceae > Solanum > Solanum virginianum. The sequence continues at coordinate 75,215 of DF358792.1, read as the reverse complement.
GGAAGTCACCTATGAAGGAACTGACAAAGTCAAGGAAACAATTGTCAGTTTGCTGGTCTATGGATATGAACTGTTCCAAATGAAGGAAGATGAATTAGTGAAAAGTATGTTTGCTTACCTCAACAAGATCATTGGCGAACTCAAGGCAGCAGGAAAAGAATATCCTTTCATTAATCATATCAGAAGGTCCTCAGAAGTCTTCCCCCTCAATGACATGTAAAAGTTGTGGCTCTTGAAAGCACGGATCTTAAAAACCTCACGTCAGATGTGATCGCTTTTGAAGAAACATATCTAAATAAGAAGGGAAAGGACGATGACAAGAAAAAATCTATTGTAATCAAGGCCACTGATGAAAACCAAGATGATGAAGAAGATATAAATGAAGATGAGATTATATTAATTAATAAATTAGTGATTGAAACCTTCAGATGCAACCAAAATCAAAGAAGAGGTAAGCAAAACTATCCCAAAAATAAACATATTACTGACTACAGCAGAAATGATGGCAGGTGCTATGAATGTGGTAAGATTGGACACATTCCAAGTGAATGTCTTGAAGCCAAAAGAAGGTATCCTATAGGGCAATTTAAAACAGAGCCTTTAGCTATTGGAGTGACGAGGATACATCAAAATATGAGAATGAAGACAATACAAATGTCTGCTTCATGGCTATAGGCGAAAGCATCCAGGTAAACAATGATTTTTGCAAAAATTATCTTAATTTGAAAGATCTCTTAGATCGAGCCATTATAGACTTGAAGAAATCTTTTGAGAATTTTAGATCCATACAAGATGAAAAAAATGCATTAGAAATTAAACATGAAGTTTGCACTATTGAACAAGATTTATTGGATGAAGAAAACCTTAATCTTAAAAATCGCTTGAAAATTGTTCAAAAATATTTTAGCCCCAAAAGATCTTTCAAGATAACTATTTCTCAAAATGATTTTCCTAGGCATTCTGGTTCCGATCAACCTAGTCAATTATCCTGTCATTACTGTGGAAAGTCTAGACACACCTACTCCAGATGTTGATTTCGTCATTCAAAGCCTTCCAACATGGTCTGGAAAGTTAAGAGCACTGTTAACCAAAAAGTACCCAAAACTATTTGGGAACCAAAAAATCAAAATTGATCTTGTCTTGCAAGAACATCGCACTAAATCTAAAGGCAAATGGTATCTTGACAGTGGATGTTCAAATCACATAACAGGCAACAAATATTTGTTCAAATTCGTTGCTGAATTTAATCGTGAAAAAATTCAATTTGGTAACTTCAACAGGAACAGTCATTGGTATTAGAACTACTTCTTTAATGAAACTTATGAAGTAACTAACTTATATCGTGTGAAGGGAATAAGGTACAGTATTAGTCAAATGTGTGATGCCTATCTGGAAGTAAGATTTAAGAAAACTGGATGCAATATTAAAGATCTATCAGGAAAGGCAATTCTTCAAGAAAGCAGGGACAAAAATATTTACATACTAGACTTAATAAAGAGATCAACAAGCCACATTTATCTGGCATCCATCTCTGAAGTTCCTTGGATGTGGCATAAAAGCTAGGTCATGCAAGCATGAGACTAATTGAAAATCTTGCTAGATTGGAATTGGTTATTGGACTCCCAAAATTAGACTACACAAAGGATCACATTTGTGATACTTATCAAATGTGTAAGCAAACAAGGAACTCTTTTCAGCCAAAAGACATTATCTCTACTACAAAAGCACTTCAACTTCTTCACGTGGATCTTTTTGGTCCAACTAGAATGACAAATATTAGTGGTAAGAGGTGTGCCTTTGTTATTATTGATGGTTATTCCCTTTTTACTTGGGTTATGTTGTTAGCTAACAAGAATGATACCTTAAGAAAAAATTTGAGTTTTTTTTATAAGAAAGTACAGAAAGAAAGGGTTACTACAGCACTTCTATTAGAAGTGGTCATGGAGGAGAATCCGAAAGCAGAGCCTTTGAAAATTTTTGCAATGAAGAAGGGCACTCACACAATTTTTCTGTTCCTCGTTCTCTTCAACAAAATGGAGTAGTTGAGAGGAAGAACAGAACTTTTCAAGACATGGCTAGAACCATATATGTGAACACTCTCTTCCTCACCATTTCTGGGCTGAAGTGGTAAGTATGGCTTATCATATTCTTAATAGGTGTTTAATCTGACCCATTCTCAAGAAAACCCCATACGAAATATGAAATGAAAAGAAACCAAATATCAGCTACTTTTATCCGTTTAGCTGCAAATGTTTTGTTCACAATAATGCAGGGATAGAGGTATCTTTCTTAGTCACTCTAACTCTAGTAGAGCTTATCGAATTTTTAACAAACGTACCTCCTGTTGAAGAATTTGTACATATTATTTTGATGAATCTAATACCATTTCTGAGAAAAGATGTAGTTCAGATTATGAAGATGCGACTAACAGTAATACAGTAACTCCACAAGTAGTTGCAGAAAAGGATTAGTCGACTACTGTTAAAGAAAGGCAACCAGCAGTAGAAATTATTCCCAATGAATGGAGAAGTAAGACCAATTATCCTAGAAAGTTTATCATGTAAGACGTTAATGATAGAATGAGAACAAAGGCATCGAGCAAAAAAAATGTCAACATCGCTCTTATATCTCAACTTGAACCAAAAAAAGGTGGAAGATGCACTAAAGGATAATGATTGGGTAAATGCTATGAAGAAAGGCTAGATCAATTTCAAAAGAATAAAGTCTGGACTCTGGTTCCTAAACCTGAAAATGTCACTATCTTTGGGACAAAATGGGTATTTAGAAACAAGCTAAATGAGGTTAGAGAGGTGACCAGAAATAAAGCTAGACTAGTAGCTTAAAGTTACTCTCAACAAAAAGAAGTCGACTATGAATAAATATTCACCCCTGTAGCAAGGTTAGAGTCCATTCGAATTCTTCTTGCTTATGCTGATTTTGAACTTTTTCAAATGGATGTTAAAAACGCCTTTTAAAATGGATTTATCGAAGACGTTTTTTTGTAAAATAGCCTCCAGGTTTTGAAAACCCAGATTTTCCTTTTCATGTTTTTAAATTGTCAAAAGCTCTTTATTGACTCAAATAAGCTCCTCGAGCTTGATATGAGCGCCTAAGCAAATTTATCTTTTCACATGGTTTTTCATGAGGAAGCATTGGTACTACCTTGTTTATTAAAAAATCTTCCTTAGAGAATACTATTATTCAAATTTATGTTGACGACATTATCTTTAAAAGTACTAACTCTGATTTGTGGAAGAACTTTGCCAACCTTATGTAAAGCGAATTCGAAATGAGTATGATGGGTGAACTAACCTTCTTTCTAGGTCTTCAATTTTATTTTTCAATCTGATCATGGGATCTTCATCTGCCAAAGTAAGTATACTAAGGAGTTGATTCAAAAATTTGGAATGGAGAACGCAAAGTCCATCAGTACCCCTATGAGCCCTTCATGCAACCTAGACCTAGAAAAAATTATGTTGATTATGCAGGTGACAAAGTCGATAGAAAAAGAACTAATGGTTCTTGTCAATTCTTTGGAGACTCCTTAATCTCCTGTAATAGCAAGAAACAAAATTGTGTATCCATCTCCACCACTTAGGCTAAATATGCGACTATTGAATTATGTTGTACTCAGGTTCTTTGGATGATTCAATAATTGAGTAATTTTGATACCATGTTATACCTGCTCAAATTTTATGCGATAACTCTAGTGCTATTTGTCTGACTAAAAATCTTGTGCATCATTTTAGAGCTAAGCACATTTATATTAAATATTATTTTATTAAAGATCATGTTTGAATGACAATATTGAATTTGTTTTTGTGAATATTGAAAATCAATTGGCAGATATTTCTACAAAACCTTTGCTTGAAGAAAAATTCTGTTTTCTCAAAAATCCATTAAATATTATCCCCAAATCTTTTTAACTTTTTGATTAAGTATCTTTTCACCATATTAAGTGCGTGCATTTATTATTTTTTTTTGTTGTATTGTGTGTCTTTCCATTTGTATCAACCTTTAGGCTAACTGTTTCTTGTAATGTGTTGAATTGTCTTACTTGAACAGATTCTGTATTTTGTTAAGGACTATTTTTACTATGGTGCTATGTAATACTTTTATTGCCTATTATTTCTTGTTGTTTCCTTTTTGCTGATGACAAATGGGGAGAGAAAGAAGACTAAGTACTAGTAAAGTAATTAGTCGACTACCGTTTGACTACCTTGTACAAAAATTCATCACCCTATGCAAGAATTTAGGGGAAGCACCTAAGCTACCCCAAAAAGTCGATTATATGATTATACACTTACAAAAGTTGACTATATTAGTATTAGTATAGTCATCATCAAAAAGGGGGAGATTGTTAGTGTTAATATATTTTGATTTAGAAAACATCGAAAAAATGAAAAAAAATCCAACTAAGGTACGACATGGAAGCATCTATCAAGAAAATCTAGTTGGAGGCACCAAGAGCATAATTATTGGAAGGAATCAATCTAACACTAAGCAAGAAAGGAAAACAAATCTGAAAAAGCAATCAACCATATTTGGACTGAAAAGAGTAAATCAAATATCCAGTGAGAAAGAAAAATAATCTGAAAAATCAATCAAGCATCATTGGATTGGAGAGAATCAATCAAGAAAAGATCCTGCTGCAAGATTGGAAAGATCTGAGAAGACTCCGCTACTACCTTCTTTAAAAGCCTTATTCTTGGAAAAAGAATCGACCAGATAAAAAAAATTAGAAAGATCAATTTTATTAGTGTTAAAATTATATTGAATGAAGACTGCTTACAGGTAATACATCAAAAAGGAAACATATCTTCATAAGGAATAAAGAAAATCAAGATTAGGAAGATTCAAGTCAAAAAAGGAAACATGCATATTTAAGAGATAGAATCTCGGCACAAAAAAAAAAGATAAGTTGTTAAAGTTGTGGCAAATCAATCACAGATTTGATAGAAGATCACTACCATGAAAGAATCCAAGATTAACGGAAAGATTGGTTAAAGATTCAGCAAATCATTTAGAAGATCAGTACCATGAAAAGATCCAAAATTGAAGATAATTATATCCATAAAAGATCTGTGTCAGGAGCTAAACAAGGAAGGAAGATCTGATCTAGCTGCCTACCTAAAAAGTCTTACCTTATTCTTGGAAAAGAAAAACAAAAATAAAAAAATTGGAGAGAAAAAAATCTAAGTATAGTTTAAGTTAAAATTCTTGTAGCTTCTACTTTACCAAAGGCTTGAAGAGATATCTCTTACAACCCAAGGGGATTGGACCTAGGATTCACATTGAATCCAAACCAGTATAAAAATATTCGGTGTTGAATTTTCCTTTTATGCTATTTAAATGTTTGCATTTTATTTAATACATCATAGTCCACTACGTGCTATATTAGTTGACTAACTGCGTACAGATTTAAATTTAAAAAGAAAATGGGAAGAAAATTCAATTCATCCTCCCTCTTGAACTTTCATTCATCATTTTGAATGACATCAGTGGCAGGACCAACGTCATTCGTCAAGAATTGCATGTGACTTTCTAGAAAGTTTCCATGCACCTTGTCCCACCAAGACTGATAATTGAGCAAAAAAAATTTCTTCAGATTGGATTAGGAAGAAATATTGCCCTTGCTTTGAATTTAGTCAACACATAAATTTGTGCAAGTATTAATCCTCAACTAATGAAGCCTCTCGAAAGTCATGATTCAATCAACTAGGGACATCTTGAAAAAATCCAAACTGGTAGCTAAATCTGCGAGGACTATAAGGCTCAATAATGAAGACATCTCCATCTCTTAGAGTAAGATAGTTTGAGTGAATACTCATAAAGAAATTCGATTGGTACTCTTTTTCTGTGTCATCATCACGGTAGTGGTATGCCTGAGGCCTGACAATCGATCTTGCATCCCAAACGAAAGTTCCTTCTCCATGTATACGCATTCATGCCTCCACTTTTTCATAGTACCTCGCAGCGTCTTTCCCAGAATAAATGGCTTTAAATGGAATTTTTTGTTCCATTCGGTGATGGGTAGTGAGTCTTGAAGTAATAGGTCAACCAATCATACACATAATAGCTGTGAACATTTAAAAATTGTGTTCAAACCTCTATAAATACTAGCTAAGACTGGGATTGTAAGGCTACCTCTTCGTTGTATGTTGTTGACAAGCAAACCTAAAGACGTCTGGTCGAATAAAGTCACCCTTTTTTCTGTAGGAAGTACGAATGCACATAGCCAACAAGACAAAAATGCTGTCAAATACATTTTCTCTATTTGCTGGCCCTTAACCCCTAATTTACAAAACAAGGATTCTTCAGCAGAAGATCGATTGATATGCTCATCAATTGTTCCAGTTGGGTTATGCGACCTTTAAAATAAGTAGACTTTTTTCTTTTCTTAGAGGGGGTTGCTTGTATTTATATTCTTCCTGCACCAAAACTTTACCTATTATTCCACAGAAACATCCAGGTCGCCATTATTAGCTACTCGTAATTGATGAAAAGTGTCAAATAAATGCTCACAGGATAGTAGAAGAAACCTCTTTCCCTTGTCAATTACGCTTGTAAGTTTTGCAGCGTTTGGCATGACTTCCTCATAAAGACTTTCAGTTATGGGTAAACCACCAATTGCATGTAAGTCCCAAAGCGATATAGATACTTCTCCAACTGAAGTGAGCAATATATTTATAACAGGACACCAGACTTCACAAAAGACTAGCAAGATGTAAGTGTTACGATC
>DF358792.1:51305-68407 GCA_000787875.1 Solanum virginianum | reverse complement strand
ATGTAAGTGTTACGATCGTAAGTAAAAAAGCAAACCATATACAACATCATAAATTTTTGCATCCGTCAAAGTTTGGTGACTCCTACTAAGAATATCTTCGGTCCATTCCCAATAACCTGAAATGTAGTGAAACTCTCTATCGAACGTGAAAGTGTCATTCCATTGAGCCTCTCCATTTATGATTTGGTGTCCCAAACATGGTAGAGAACTTGTAGTATTTCTGACATGGTGATTAGGAGAGCAAAGTTCGCAAGTCTTTGGAGGCCGACTGTTATGTTCGAGAGTCCAATTATCTAAATCAGGAAGGTCCTCTAGAGCAGGCCAAGGAGCAACATATTGTCCACCTAATGGAATACCTTAAAGTAATTTGGTCTCTACCTTACTACCCTTATGGTTCGATATTACAAGGTATCACGAATTAGAAGAAGAAGATCTTAAATCTCTGAAGTAAACCATGATTCGAACTACACAAAAAAAGTATTTTATTAGCACTTAATCTAGAAACTCAATAATCATGAAAGTGGCTAAAGGTTAGGATTTCGCTATAATCCAAAAAATAAATTAAGTTATTATTGTTGATTATGTGTATTCCTTGATTGTTTATGACTAAGAATGATTATGCATTACGATTATTTGACATTGCATTGTGTTTCTTGCATAACATGGCATCTCATTCCATTTCATTTCATGTTTTCAATGTGTTACTTTGTACCAAGTGTGGTATGTTGATTGACAATGTTCTTGTACACTATTAAGATTGACCAATTAAGACATTGTGTATTGAGACTGCGATTATGTTATATATTTGTGTATGCTGATTTTTTCTGCGTGTAGGTTCTATAGTTTTGGAGGTATGTGGTTATCACCTTTGTTTTCTACACATGTGTGTAGGTTGCGAGCCTGGATCCCCTTAACATTCCTATTTCCTTCCGGACTAAGCTTGTGATAGATTGAGAGGTAGTCGCTTGTTGTTCCAGCCTACTCTAAAGACTGTCGAATTTCTTTATTAGTTTTGTTCTGTTTGAGAGACAAACACTATTGAGACTTGTATTATATTTCTTTCGATTATGTTGTGATAGATGATTGTACATGTGACATCAGTCCTAGTATAATTTTTTAGTTTATGGTTACGTTCCTTATACCTTATCCTTTACTATTTAGATTGTATTACTATTTTAGCTTTCGCCTTATTCTTTTATTATTTGTTTAGGCTCACTTGTCTCGATAAATTTAAGGTAAGTGTCATCACACTCGATTTCGGATCGTAACAATTACTTTGTAAATAATGAAGACATCTCCATCTCTTAGAGTAAGATAGTTTGAGTGAATACTCATAAAGAAATTCGATTGGTACTCTTTTTCTGTGTCATCATCACGGTAGTGGTATGCCTGAGGCCTGACAATCGATAATTTATTGTCTCTTACCAAAAGATATATAGATACGTCTAAAATCTAATCAATACAATTATTTAACCAATACTTGGCATGTCCTATATGGAGGAACTTGGGATTTTTTTATTATAAAAAATTGTTTAATAAAAGTCTGAATGACTATTAAGATTCATTCTATAAGATCATGAAGTTAAATTCCAAAAGAGGGAATGTAGTTATTTAAGTAATTAATATTAATTAGACCATCCACTAATTATTGTCCTTATTATCCAATAGACATTTGACGTTCTTTACTGATACAACTAACTCCAATTATTAATCTCATTTTTCAGTGATGGACTTAGAATTTTATGTTAATGGATTCAATAAAAATGATTTTAATCCATAATAAATATTTTCCTTTTTCCTCAAAAATTGAAGGAAAAAATTTAAAACTTTTAATAACAAAGACCTATCACGTTAACAAAATATTAAAATATTATGTGATTTAGCAACATTATTTCAACTAATTTTACAAGTTGTTACACTTTTAAAAAAAAAAATTTAAATCAAATAAAAAATTTATCAAGCTCCAAGAAATTTGACAAAATTTAATATCGTTTTTCTTTAATAAAGAGTGAAGTTACTTGTTACAAATGAAAAAAACAAAAATAAGGAGATATATAACTTAAGAACTAAACTAATGCGAAATATAAAAAGTTGTAAGAGAAATTAGCTTATGAAGTAAACTAACAATTTCATTTTGATTGATCAAAATATAACAATTTACTTCCCTATCAAAATTTAAAAATATTTTTTGAATTTTTTTTTTTTATGTGAGGAAAAAGACTTCTCTAATAAATGTAGGGAAAATTAGTTTCATACATGACATTTTAAGTTCATTGTCTTCTCCCCAACTATTCAACATCCCCAATCCCCACCCCTAACAGTTTGTTTGAATTGCGGTTTTCCATGGTATGGTTAGTAAGAGAATCACGTTTGTTTTGATTGTTTCATTAATTACATTATATGGCATGATTTGATTTTATGATTTTGTAACCATCAAAACCCTCATTTTTTGAAACCACCAATTTAGTGGTATCCCATGGTTTTTCAATTTTTTTTTCAATTATACCCTTACTTAACTTTAAATAATTCTAATTTATCCTGTATTATTTATTAAATTTTACCCTAATATATCTCCTATTTTTGTATTACTCATTTTCCTCTGCATCAACTTTTGAAGCTTCTCTTCCGCCTTGCGTCTTTTCTCCCGCGATTCAATTTATTTTTTGAGGTTCATTTTTGAAAAGTTCTTTCTTTTTTTTATTTTATTTTCTTGTATTGTTTGTATAGATTGGAGATATATTAGTTTGTTTTCCTACTTGTTCTATGTATTTATTAAAAAAAATAATTATTACAAAATATTGATAAATTTAATATTTATATAATTAAGGGCATTTTTATAAATTTATCAGTTACAATACAATAGCATAAAATCATATCAAACAACAAAATTATCATTAATTAGTAGCAAATGCAGTTCATCCAAACAATGTATTATAATGTACCATACGATACCATATATTATGAAATCACGACAAATCACCATCCAAACAAAGGGTAAACCATCCTCCTGATTCCCTGGCCCATTTTGCTTACATAGTGTTTTGCTAGATTACATATAATGAAATAATATTTTTTGCTTATTAAAAAAAAATAAAAAATCAAGCAAAAATAGCCACTTCTTTTTCAACAAAATATTTTTCATGAAAATGTTTTCCATCATACTAAACACACCCTTGATGAAACCGAGTCCTTTAATTGTGCCTAAAAATCAACTTCATAATTCACAAGAAGTTTACACAAGAAATCATCATGGAAAAGGCTTTAAAGAATTTGCTCTTCTTGATCACTTTTTGGCTTGTGACAACTGGTTTGTTCTCACTTAATTCTCTCGAACAATAGAAATCATATGCATGAAACTTCACAATCTTTCTTGCATTCCTAATGTGTCCCTTTTATGACATGCTAATAGAAGATAACTAATACTCCCACTGCTTCATGTTACTCTTTGAAGAGTATTGAATGTTTTCTTCTTTTGTTACAATTTCCTCAAAGTCTTTTTTTTTTTAATCATTAGCCATGTTGATTTGTAATATTCTTCGTGTTAGATAAGAAACAAGTTATCTATATATTAATTTTAGTATAACTTATATAATATTTGATAGGTATATAAAATAAGTTGTTCATGTATAAAATTAATGATATTTGGTTGACAATTTAGAAATCAACATAACTTTTACATGTACAAGTTATGAATTTATCGATGTATTATTTTATGGGCACAATAGAAAATAAAATAACTAATACATGCTTTAAATAATACTAGTTTTCGAACATGTGTGTTGCACATGCATCTCGTGCGAATTAGTATAAATATTTTTTAAAAATTATTAATGTAGTTATAATTATTCTATATTATAGATGATAAATATTATTATTAAATTAGATATTTAATTAAAAATTAATTCAAGAAAGTTCAAAAATTATTAACATTTAATTAAAATGACATAATAAGAAATTAAATATTTTTTTTATAGTTTAATTTATATCAAGGGTAAAATCATAATTCAACTTTTAACTTTGAAGCTTCCCAAAATTTTAGTAATATATGAATGGGAAAACTAAGTTTGTACCCCTTTAAAGCAAAATATTTACATTCATATACCTTTTTACATTTTGTATCCCCATAATATTAAAATTTTACTCTCTAATATTAAAATTCGCGCACTGACAGCATCTACTTGTATGATATACCAATAGGGTATACATATACCAACAGGGTATCACAGATGATTAAGCTCAATCCTATATGATCCAGATATAATATAAATATACCGACAGTTTATATAATGAATATATTTTCTATTTATTTAAAGTTTAATTTTTTTTCATTTGTTTCTTATTTATTTATTAAAAAAAATCATATATACCAATTGGGTATCAATATACCATCAGACCATCACAAAGGACTGAGTTCATTCTATATGACCGCTATGGTATATATACCACCAGAGTATATTTCATAGCATTTATGCTGATGTCAGCATGACGTCAACACGCAAAATAAAAAGGGGTAAATAGGTAGAAAGGTAAATAGTCTGGGTAATAATTTAAATTTGGTCTACTAAAGGTAAATAATTTCAAATTGAGTCTATTTTGTGTACTTTTTCCTATATGTGAATATAGATTAACTCATAACTAATTTTTACGTACTTACATAATTCTAACCAGCTACCAAATGACCCCAAGGGTTTTCACATTCATACTCTCAACTCCTTCACATAGTTGGGACATAGGTCTAAAAGACTAACTTATTTGATGAATTCCCTTCGTCGTATCAAAATAATATTTTTCTTCCATGTGTTATGGCCTATATGTGCTTAAATTTTATCCCTTTCTTGTTAGATTATTTTTTCCAGAACCTTTAAAAAAAACCTTTTCTGCTTGCTGTATTGAAAAAGGTGGCGATTAATTTTCTTAACAAAGTGGGAGTTCAGGTAGCCAACCAATTGAGCTACTAAGATTCGCCAAGTGGCGATTAATTAATTTGATATTTTGTGTTTTCAGGATGTCATTTTATGGATGGAATAGCAGAAGGAACAAGTCCAACCCAAGGGCCACCATCATGTAAAATTGATCAAGACTGCAAACCATACTGTTCATTCTTTCGAGCTTGGCACTGCTGTTTGTGTTAGTAACTTGTGTGAATGTCTTGAAATACCCTGCTGCAACAAGAGAACAAAGACAGCTGACTGAAAAAACACAAATAAGAAAGGCAATGCAATTTTAGTGTCTTTAAATTTGTACTGCACATTGGAATGTAATAGATTTTATGATTATATATGCACTCTCACACACAGACAGAGATCAACCCTGAAGCAAAGTTCATATTTTTGTTATCGCTCGCTAAGAGAAAGAACCAAACCAACAGGAGCCATAGTAAAACCATCAAAATGTTTCTTCCATCTAATGCTGTTTATCACAGTGAAAATGAACTTTATTGTGATTTGAACTCGACTTCTCTGATAAACCGACTAATTGCACTTATGACACTCAGAGGATTCTCTATATGTGCAGCATGACCAGAATATGGAATTTCAACTATTTCTGGAACGTTCATAGTCTCTGTGCTCTGGCACATTGTGTCACACATCTTTTGAGCAATGTTCTTAAATTTAACATCTTTCTCTCCAACAATGAACTGAAGAGGTACTCTGCAGCTCTTCAGATCTTGCCATAATGGCCTGTAATACATGAAGTGGACAATTAGAACATGGGGACTTGGAAAAGGGATAAAACAGAAGATGCATCAGCATGTTTTGGAATATGAGGGTATCAGTTGAAGATTTACTCAGGTTACTGAGGTACACACATTGACTAGCTAAAGGATCACATCATAGCATGCCGTCTAACTAGAGAGCTACTTAGGATAGCGAAAAGATCTAAATGCCTTGGAAAATTCAACTCCAAAGATGAGAAGCATGTCTCTAAAGGTTACTTGGAGAAATATGAACATTCTAATCAAATTGATTACAACTTAAATGAAAAAAAAAAATCAATTTAAAGGGACTGCCCTACCAATGGATTCTATGCACTTCCTATTCGTTATGACAAATTCTACCAGAAATTAATAACTTCTCAGTCGGGAATTATTTTCTCTGAAAGTGCAAACTTGGCACTTTCATGACTGGAGAAGCTTCTGACCATTAACTAAGAACCATACAAGCAAGATATTTGTACCTGTATCAATGTTCAACAATAGATCTGCTGAAACCAAATATGAGAATTCTGAATTGACATCATGAATGAAAGCTGGGAGTTACCCACTTAGACACTAGAGGCAAGATAGACTCTTGTGAATGAAATTTTCTTCCTAAAAGGCTGTCTTTTCCTTTCTATTCAGTCTAATAGCTTTTCCTTCTTGATCTTTCTGTTTTCTTTTTTAACTTTTTTCCGCAGATTTAGTAAGGAAATCAAGAGAATTTACACCAAAAATTGAAAACAGGAAAACATTTCACATCAACTTACGGCTGTCTCCCAACACTCAGATCTGCTAATACTCTCCCAAGATTTTTCAGATCACAATGCTGCAACCGGCTCGCAACTATTTTATTAAAATGTGGATGAGTTCTTAAACTGCAGGATCCGAACATATTGTTATCAATTGGTATGGAAAAAATATCTCATGTAGCACAAAGTAAGAGTAGATGCCAACTCCTATAGAATCTCATCAATACCTATTCCAGAGATCTCCAGAATACCAAGCATCCAAAAAGGACTCTAAGCCAGAAGATGCAAGAAAGCAGGCAGAAAAATCATCCTTGGCTCTACGTACTTTTCTTGCCTCTTCATCTATCAATCCAGGACTACCAGATATTATAACAGCTCCAGCAACCTTCCATCAAGAAAATTGAACAATCATATTAACATAGAAATTTTCTGCAATATACAATAGAAAATATTTATACAGTATACCTTGTCATTGCATCTTAGAGCCATATAGAGTGAAATCCTTGCTCCCATAGAATATCCAACAAGAACAACTTTTCGACACTGTAGACTGTCAAACAACTGCTGCAATATTTTTGCAAAGGCCATAATTGACAACCCTGGTTCCTCTGAATCATACTCCTCGCTGAGCAGCTTTGATCTTCCATGTCCAGGTAGGTCCACTGCAATGCATCTAGCTGAGCCTGATATAACCTTCATAATAGAGATCCAATCTCCTCCAGTTCCAAGGAAGCCATGAAGAAATACCACTACACTACTCTGCATAGCTCAGATTGGGAATAATAATGTCATTGGGTACTTCAAGGTTAGTGGGAAATAGAAAAATTTGTCACCATGTAAATAATAACACGTCTTTTTTTACAACCGTGGTGTCGGTGTTAGCTTGTGCAAACTTCGACTAGTTCCACAAGATACTTGCCGGGCTTCCACTTTCACCAGCAACAGGTACTAGGTAACTAACTATATCTACTACGGTTAGGACAGATGGGAAGAAATCACCTAGTACTTTTGTCTCTACTGGAATTTGAACCTGAGAACCATGGTTCTCAACCCACTTTATTGACCAATAGGTCACACCCTTGGGTGCTGTTAATTAACAATATTTTACAACCATAATTGTTAGAAATGGACTTATAATGAAAGCAATCCAGTAGGAAAAATAAGATGTCATCTGGTACCCATTGTTAATTGTTTTCCCTTGTTTTTGGTCCAGACAGATTCAGCATAAATAGATTGCAGGAAACTTCTTCAACTAGCTATTAAGCATCACCAAAATACATAATTTGACTACTTACATCTTCGCTCTTTCCAATTTCTTGCACATTAAGACAGATGGAGGTGCCTTCAAGATCAGCCACAAATTCATATGCATGAAGTCCTCTGGAAGTACAATCAAGGACAATTGCATCTTGGTTGAATTGAACATGCTGCAGGTTTTGAGCAGCGTCAGTAACAGAGGCCTCCACAGCACCATTGCAAGGATTATAGCCAATCATTAAAGGCCTTCTGCTAACGTCTTCCTTAAGCCATTGATAAGTTCCGAGACCATGGGCTATGCAAGAGTTCTCTTCCTTGTTAAACATTCTACCTGTATCTAACTTCAGCAGGTCAACATACCTTGAGAACAGAATTAGAGCTGACAAACCCAAGGAACTTTCAAATGTGGCACTGATAACAGCCATCTTTCCCTGCTGGTGAGCCCATCGTGCAAGCAATGCTGCATTTTCGAAACCGCCAACAACGCTTGGTTTGATAACCTGACATGATTTGAAAACTGCTTTTATTTGTAGTAACAAAGTCAAATCCGATTACCTAGTTACTGTAACTGTAGTAACAAAGTCAAATCTAATAGGGAAGAATTACTTTTTTTAATAGGTATCTAACAGGGATAATTTCCAAACAAAGTACCTATGTGCAACAAATAAAAACATGCCAGATTATAAATAATGATCGACCATAATACCCTGCAGACTTACAAAAGCAACTATCATTGGGTGAGTGTGCTTTGCAAGCACTTTAAGGTGATTTTTTCTTATACTGTTGATAGTTTCATCCAGAGCTACTGGTAAGCCAGTCTCCTCACAGAACTTGATTATATCATCTTCATCATTAACAGGCTCCTGAAATAACCAAAATTTAATTGAAGTATCTAACATTGTAGGAACTGAGAAATAATGACAGAAAAATGAATGCCTGGCATTTAGGCAATCTATGATGTCAAATGGTCTGAACATTAAAACAATGGCCAAGGGACAGGATACAAGCAATTTACCCTTTTCTAAACTACCAATCCCTGAAATTAGGTATCCAGTAGATTGAACCTTTACAACTTAAAGATTATAATGCTGCCTCTTTGTTAAGGTAATTTAAAGCCTCGGGATGTTATTTCTTTTATGGATTTCTTTACAAATACCATCTTATTATTGCTTTTTGCAACTATCTTAACTTTTATTTTATTCAAGACTAAAATCTCTTCAGTAATGTAACCTAGTAACTTTATGTTATCACTGTATTTCTCAATTTGTGTGGTGTAGCTACATAAAGTGCATAGAATATAAGTATTCTGATATGCAAGTAAAGCTGCATATTCTGATGTAAAGACCAAGATATTGTGAGCTTCAGCATGAATATTAGTCTAGTCTACAACATCAAAGGAAGGAACAAGGGAAAAGAAGAAAGATCATTGGCTTGTGAAGAAAGAGATGACAAAATGCATTTAAATCTTCTGACAAGCTTAATTGTACCAGACGAATCTTAGTTTAGTTACTAACTTGAACGTAGGAACTTTGCATCCCAATTAGCTGTAACTAAATATTCTCTTCTTATTTTCTTTCCCAGAAGAGTCGTAGACCTCTTCGTATAAATACCCATACTCAATGAGATACAAGGATGTACTGAAATACAGAGAAGCCTTCTCTCTCATTCAAATTCTATATGGTATCAGAGTCATTGATGCCTTTTAAGGTGAGTCTATGAGTCTTTCTCCCTCACAACATTAAGGTTTCTTTTTCTTCCCAGGAGACGGTTCAGTTTTCTCCCTTCTTGAAGCTATTCGTAACTAAACTCTGCTTCTGTCAGAGTTGTAAAAAATTCATACCACCAGAGGCCATGTTTAGTCACCCCCCACCACAAGGTCTGACTCTGATGATGCATTGTCATGTGTCAGGCATGAGGCCATTTTCAGCGAAGATTTTTTAAATTATTTAGCTTGGGACTCGTCTGTCAATTCCGACTGTACCCAGTCCAGTTCCAACTTTTTCCGGTCATTGGAGCTAGGTTCTGACGAAACATACCTTTTCTGGCAAATTTTCCAGTTTCTTTTTTTCTTTTAAGTCAAAATACTTCTCTAAGGTCTAAGGAATCGGTTTGACGACAATTTCTAAGTTCTAAGAAGTTCTTTTCATTTGGGGTCCTGTTTAAAATATGGGGGACAAGAAGACAGTAGATAATACCTTGCTTTCTTGTTTACTAAGTCTAGGAAAATGCTTGGTTAGATTACTGGAGAAAAGAAACAACCTCCTACAATTCATAATGCCTATGGTCAATAGGAATCTGAAAATTCAATTGCTACGAGATGACCTTTAAATACTGTGAACCCCAAAATTTTCAAAGAGTATCCATTCCTTGACATTGCTTAAAAAACTAGAATTCACTTAGACTAGACGCGCATTTCTCTGGCAAGGAAAATGATGTGCAGATCATTGAAATTCGGGATAAAACTCATGGCACAAAGCAAGGTATGTTGAACCATCACTAATTATTAATTTAAAATTGAGTGGGTTATGGCAGGAGAACTACTATCAGGATTTTCAAGCATAGTGTACTTAGGATGCAGTCCTATTTCAAGAATTGTTGAGAATGATTGGGTTTATTACATTTTTGCCGGTTTGAAGCAAAAGTAAGACCAACTCAGGTCAAGCTCTCAGTAAAATTCCTTTTTTGTTTTTCTTGAGGATCCATACTTGTTTGTTCAACAGGAAGAGCCAATGAGGTATCATGCTTTATCAAGCCAACCAATAAGTCTGAGTTAACTATCTCACATGAACGACCGAAGACAATTACTTTTTTGAAAAGTTTCACTTGCAAATAAATGATTACTGTGGAAAGACAAGACATATAAAGAGACATGTTGGAATTACGGTTGTTACTTTCCATGGCTCAATAGGAATTATGTCAGAATAATCAATGGCTCTGACACCTTTCTCTAAAACATTATTTTTTGTTTTAAAGAATTTATAACCTAGTTTATTCTCCAAAACTGAGTTTGAATCTTTGTTTTATGATGCTTGTAAATATGTCAAACATATTACAAGCTCTTACTCTTTGACGGATAATTAAAATACAAATCCTTTTATGATTATTCATTCTAATAAATGGGATCCTACTCAAAACTGTTTTTGTCTGAAAGTCTATGGTTCGTTACTTTTACTAATATGATTTCAGTGTAGTTCCTTGCCAAAAATGAGGTTTTCTCTTGCTTTTAGTCATTTCATAAGATGATTTGTACTCAATTTGAGGCGAAAGATAAGAATCTAATGTACAGAAAATGACACTGAATACATGGATAAAAATTTTGATGCTTATATCTACAATTCAATGGGAAAACCGTCAATCTAATCCTAACACTTGTGCATAAAATGAGGTTGCAGAAAAAGTGCATTTTATTACAAGTGACAAAATCTCTTGTGTTTACCATGAATCTACCAAATAACTTACTGGGGGATGTCACTCTAGCTGCTGTCTATTGTATTAATAGAACACAACTTAAAATCCTAAATAATCAGAGTCCTCCAGAGGCTTTAAAGGATAAAGGGTGAGGATAAATATATTGTTTCTCTGAACATGTTTGGGTCTGTCTGTTTTTTTTTTTTACACTAGTAACTCTAGAAAACTTGATCCTAGAGTTCTTAAATGTGTCTTTAATGGGTATACTCCAACACGTAAAGGGTACAAATGCAATCGTCCTCCCTCTAGGAAATCCTTTGAAAACATGGATATTAACCTTCAAGAATCAGATCCTATTTGAATATTATATGAGCACCCCTTTAGAGGGAGATAAATTAAGGAGAAAGAGATGATCCTCTCTAGTTTCACTATTGAACCATTTGATACCAATATCATAAAGGAAAAAGTTGGAGAAAGAATTCAGAAGGAACCTATTGGGCATTTAAGTACTCAAGGAGAAATAAAGCAAAAGAAGACATCATGCAGATCCTGAAAATGAATCCACTTCTAGTGGTGAGTTATCTACGTTTCTTTATGAGTTAGATTTGCCTATTGCTCACAGAAAAAGAGACAGATCTTGCACCAAACATCTTTTATATAATTTGTCTCCTACAATTTCTTGTCTCCCTCCTACAGGGCATTTGCTTTGTCTATTACTTTCGTGTCTATTCCTAGAATTAGAGAGAAGCTTTTGTTGATCCTAAGTAGAAGCATGTTGTGAGTAGAGAAATGAAGCTTTGACAGAATATGAACTTGTCAATTCACCTCCAGACAAGAAGTTGGTTGGTTGTAAATGAGTCTTCACCGTGAAACATAGAGTTGATGGCTCAATTGGAAGATTCAAAGCAAGATTGGTGGTTTCGCGATCCACTCAAACTTATGAGTGGATTGGCAGCGAATATTTGCCCCAGTTGCTAAAATGAACAATATTAGAATTCTTTTGGCTTCTGCAATTAATCTTGATTGAGACTCACAATAGTTTGATGTTAAGAATGCATTTCTTCATGGAGACACAGAAGAATGTGTGTATATGGAGATCTCTCTTGAATTTGATACTGAACAGAGTCGAGTAAAAGCATACAGACTAAGGAAAGCCTTGTATGGAGTGAAGCAATTCTCTAGTTCTTGGGTTGACATGTTTTGCAATGCAATAATCTCCATTAGTACAAAGTATGTTGATTATACCCTCGTCATAAGATGTCAAAGAGGTAAACTCACTATTCTTATCGTCTATATGACCGACATAGTAATGACAGGAGATGACCAATCAAAGAAGTTATTGGTGTAAGAATTTGAGATCAAGGATCTAGGAAAATTACAATATTTATAAGAATTGGAGGTTGCCCTATCAAAAAAAGAGATCTTTATTTCTCGGAGAAAGTATTTTCAGGATCTCTTGAAAGAAGTTGGTATGACAAGCTACTGTTAGAATACAAATAGGAATATGGTTTGTACATATAATCCTACTTGGAGGAGGAGTGGCATGTAGTGATTATAAATAGGGCTCAAAGTAATAATATAGTACACAGCTCAATAAAAAATTTATCCTATATTTGTTACATGGTATCAGTGCAATAGTGTAAAATTAATTGTTGTGAGAATTTCAAACAATTCTAGGGAAAGAAAATCAGTCACAGTGCAATTTTTCGGGGATAACATAGTTGTCTGCATCAAAGTTACTTTCCTGCAGTGTTGTGCAATTTCCAACACCAACATGAGGAGGATCAGTCCATTCTGACCAAAATCCAGTCAGCAGCTTCGCCAAACATAAACTCAACTGCGTCTGAAGTGTCAGCTCCGGCAGCGAATAAAGCTCATACACTGGCGCTGCTTTTCTCAACCAGATTCCGGCAAGATTTTTCTTGGGTAATGGTTGCCCCTGCATTCCGGCGCTACCCATATAGCTTTTCACTGATTTTCACTTCCGGCACTGTTTCAGCAATTCTAGGTTGTTTCCAACCATTTTTCAAGGAAACATTTTACCATCTAAGTCACACAGAGATTCTGTTATGACCCATACCATATTCTTCAAGAGCCAGTCACTTTTTTATTTTTCGAAGAGATCTGAATTTTCGGACTACCAGATCCCAGTTTCTTTCTGCTTTCAAGTCAAGTTTCACACGATGTCTTTGGATGAGATATTTTGGCTCCAAAAATACGAGAATTGGATGTTTGAATCTTATGATTAATTCAGCATCCTTAATGAAGATATTAGAAAATTGAAAATCACTATCCATGAAAAATCAACGAAGAGGATATCGTTTTGGAAGATCTCAACCAAAATGTAGTTATTATGGCTTGGACACACTCAGGAAGTATGTTATTTTTTGCATGGTCGACAATCCATGAATGCTCATGCTGCTCAGACTGACACTACAGGTAATCAAGGGGTTTATTTATCTGAAGAGGAATATAATGAGCACTTTTAGCATCGAACCAGCAAGCAGATACCTCCACAATTAGTCTCGGTCACATAGTCTCATACCCTTGGGACGTGTGTAGTGGATTCTTGTGGTTCTGATCATATTTATAGTGATAAATCACTTATGTCAAATATTTTATTCAAAATCTTTTTTGGCTATTACTTTAGCCAATAGGATCCAAACCAAAGCAAAAGGAGTTGGAGAAGGTAATTCCTAATCCTCTATCAATTAAAATATGTTCTTTATGTTCCTAGTTGTCCTTTTAATCTTGCATTGATCAATCGATTGACTCGTGCCCTACATTGAGGCACACTTTCTTGAGGATTCTTTTGTCATGCAGGACCGCAGTATGAGACAAACGGTAAGTGTAGGGTATGAATCACAAGGCCTCTACTATCTTACCTCTCTTAGCTCCTCCATAACATTTCTAGTTACAGATCCTCCAGACTTAATTCACACACATTTGGGACATCCAAGTTTGTTCAAGCTACAAAAGATGGTGCCTAGTTTGTCTAGTATGTCCACATTAGATTGTGAGCCGTGCCAACTTAGGAAAGACACTCGCACTACCTGTTAACAAAGTACTGAGAGTTGTGCAAAGTGTAATTTTTCCTTAGTTCCATCTGATATTTAGTGTCTTAGCAGACTCAGTTCACCAATAGAGTTTCATTATTTTGTAAGCTTCATTGATGATTATTCAAGATGTACTTGAACTTTCTTGATAAAAGATCATTCCAAGTTGTTTCCTATATTCAAGAATTATTGTGTTGAAATACAAAATCAATTTGAAGTCTATTTGTACCTTTCATTGTGATAGTGCCTTTGACTATATGTCCTCGCAGTTCCAGCAATATATGACTCACCAAGGAATTATTCATCAGATTTTTTGTTTGGACACGCCTCAACAAAACAGAGAAGTACGGAGGAAGAATAGGCACCTCATCGAGATTGCTTGCACTTTTCTCATTCAATCCCATGTTCCATTGTGTTCCTGGGGCGATGCAGTTCTCTTCTTGTTATTTTAGTAATTAGATGTCCTCATCTTCCGTTCAAAATTAAATTCCTTATTCAGTATCGTTTCATTAGTCACCTCCATACTCTTTTTCCCCTCGCGTCTTTGGGAGTACATGATTTGTTCATAACTTTACCTTGGGAAAGATAAATTAGCTCCTTGTGCTCTCAAATGTGTCTTTCTTGGTTATTCTCAAGTATAAAGGGGGTATCACTGCTACTCACCAGATCTTTGTCAGTACCTTATATCAACTGATGTCATATTCTTTAGTCTCGACCTTACTTTATATCTTCTGATCATGATCATTCTAACATATCTAAGGACTTACCTATCCCAACTTCGTAGGAATGTATGGTTACTTCTACATCTCTATTCACCGTGCCACCAGTCTTAACCATACCGACTTTTGAGGAATTTACAATTACTTCTAAATCTCCACCCATAGTGCCACCATTCCTAACTTATCATCCTCGTCCACGTCTAGCATCAGGCTTAGATGATTCACATCATGCACCTGACTTTGCACTTACTACAGACTTCCCCTAATGAATTGATTGCACTTCGAAAAGGTATACAGACTACTCATAATACTAACCCTCATTATACCTTTGTAAGTTATCATCATCTGTCATCACTCCATTATGCCTTTGAATCATCTTTTTCCTCTGTCTCCAATCCCTAAGTGCATAAGTGAAGCACTGTCTCATCCAGGATGACAACGGGCTATGATGTCTTTGAATCATCTTTGTCCTCTGTCTCCATCCCTAAGTCCATGAGTGAAGCACTTCCTCATCCAGGAAGACAACGGGCTATGATTGATGAAATATCTACTTTACATAAAAATGGTACTTGGTAGCTTGTTCTTCTTGCTTCTGGTAAATCTAATTAACTGGCATTGGGTTTATGCAATCAAAGTGATTTAGAGGACCAAATTAATCAGCTTAAGGCTCACCTTATTGTTAAAGTGTATATTCAGATAGTTGGGCTTTAATACAGTGATTCTTTCTTGTGGCTAAAATAGCGTCTGTCCTCTTTTCTATCCATGACTGTTGTCCGACATTGGCTTCTTTATCAGTTGCACATTAAGAATATTCTTCTTCGCGGTGACTTAGAGGAGGAAGTTTATATGAGCAACCAACTGGTTTTGTTGCTCAGGGAGAGTCCAGTAGCCTGGTGTGTTGATTATGCCGGTCACTTTATGGTTGAAAATAGTCTTCTCGAGCCTGGTTTGAAAAGTTTGTCACAATAATTCAGGAGTTCCGCATGACTCATAATGAAGTTAATCACTCTGTATTTTATCAACATTCTACTCCAAATTTGTGTCTTTATGTGGTGGTTTATTGAGACGAGGGTTCCCAGGAAACAGCGTCTCTACTTAGTGGTAAGGTCTGCGTACATTCTACCCTCCCCAGACCCCACTTGTGGGATTCCACTGGGTATGTTGTTGTTGTAAGTGGTGGTTTATGTTGACGACAATGTTATAACCAGCAATGATCAAAGCAACATCTCTTTCAACATTTCCAGACTAGAGACTTCGGCAAACAAAAGTACTTTCTAGGTATTGAGGTTGTTTAGTTCAGATAAGGTATTGTTACTTTGCAACGCAAATATGCCTTAGACATTCTTGAGGAAACATAAATGGTGAAATGTAAACCCGTTGACACTCTTAAGGATCCGAATGCTAAACTCCTAAGTCACCAGTGATCGTGGAAGATATAGGCATCTGGTTGGTAACTACAGTGACCAGACCTGCCATTTCTTTTTCTGTGAGTGTTGAAAGTCAGTTTATGGATTCCCTGGTAATAGTCAATGGGATACAATTGTTTGCATTTTTTGATACATAAAGTCAGCTCCAGGCAGTGAATTATTCTTCAAGAATCGAGATCATGAGCAGATCATTGGATATAAAGATGTTATCAGACAAGATCACACAGTGATAAACGATCTACATCTGGATGTGCTTTAGTAGGAGGTAATTTGGTGTCTTGGAAGAGTTAAGAAATAAAATGTGGTTGCTCAATCTAGTGCAACAATATCAAGCACTGGTTAGCAACTTGTGGACTAGATTGGATTAAACAGTTGCTTATAGAGCTAAATTTGGAGAAATAAGTCAAATGGAATTTATGTGTGATAACCAAATGACACTTCATATCACATTAAATCTGGTATTTCATGAAAGGATTGAGCACATTGAAATTGGCTTTCACTTTGTCAGATAAAAGATACTCTCTGGAGATGTTAGAAAATTTGTGAAATCGAGTGTTCAACTTGCAAATATTCCCTCACTGCTCGAATTAATAATATTTGAATGCACGAGCATGAGAGGGAGTGATAAAATAGAAATAGGAATATGATTTGTATATACTATCCTACTTGGAGAAGGGTTGTCATGTACTATCTATAAATAGGAATCAATGTAATAATGTAGATACACAAATCAACGGAAAAAAAATTTCCAATGTTTCTCACAGCTAAAAACCAACAAAATTGCCGAT
>DF358792.1:34594-51294 GCA_000787875.1 Solanum virginianum | reverse complement strand
ATCGAAAGCAATCACAATTTACAAACAAGGGTTGGAAGTCAGTTGAAAAGGAGAGATGTCGCAAGTTGGTAGACCCATTTCTATCTCGCATGCTAGACCAGTCATAGCCTATGTAGTCAGCTTGGTGATTCAGTTTATGCATGATCTCCCAGATCCTCATATGTATGGCGTCTTCCACATTTTGCGATACCTGAAGTCTGCTCCAGGAAAGATTTGTATTTTTCTCCAAACATGACAACCTCCAAATAGAAGCCTTCACAGACAGGATCGGGTTGGATCTCTAGATGATAGAAGATCTACATCTAGTTATTATAAACTTAAAGGAGGAAACATAGCTACTTGGAGAAACAAAAAGCTGTGTATTCGCTATATCAAAGTGTGAAAGCAGCATATGGAGTTATGGCCCAAGGTATTTGTAAACTTCTTTAGCTACAAAACTTGTTAGAGGAATTGAGATTGTCTAGAAAAGGGAATTTTTTTTTCTTGTACCGTGCCAACAAGGTTGCCATCAGTATAGCTCATAATCCTGTTCAGCATGATAGAACAAAACATATTGAAATTGATCGACACTTCATTAAAGAAAAGGTTACAAGTGGTATCTTGAGTTAGTTTCATGTGTCATCAGAAAAACAGCTAGCTGATGTGTTTAGCAAAGGTCTCAACAAACAAACCTTTGATACACTAATTTGCAGTTGGGCAGGTGCGACATCTATGCACTAACTTGAGGGGAAATGTAGTCCTATTTAATTACTAGTTTGATTGTAGGAAGCATGTGTCCTAATTAGGTGTAACTAAATATTCTCTAATTATTTTCTTTCCTACAATTGTTGGATCTAAGAATATACTGAAATATAAAGAAACTTTACTTCTTTTCTCAAATTCTAAAAAATCTTACTCCCTCCATCTCGGAAGTGATCTCAGTGCTTCTTGCCCTAAAAGGCATTTCGTTCCCTAACCGCTGGAAATTATGAGTAGCTTACAAACATCTAACAAGTGTTTGGTGCATTACCTCAATATACTGCAGGCCACTATCTTTTACAGAAAGGCCAAATTTAACAGCTTCATCATAGTTCCAGCCTCGATTTGCATCAGCACGCAGCTCAATCTCCCAACCAATTTTCTTTCTTACCTCCTTTATAATTGCAATGTCCACAGTGGGATCTGCTTGACGTGCTACCTGTGTGGAAAAAAAGCAGTTTAGCTTTTTTACAAATTGAAATCATAAAAGCTTCCACCGAAAGTTACAAAATTACTACCAAGTTCCACGTTTTGTAAATGCTACTCCCACCTTTAGCTTAATAGCAGTAAATCCTTCTTTGACAAGTGTTGTTGCAACAAGAGCCATTTCACTGGGACCACCATTAGACTCGAGCAGTGCACAAACTTTGACATCTAAAGAACTCCCAGTTGATTGTTCTGTTTGTCCACAGAGTACATTCAACAGGCTTGAACCTTCTCTAGCTGCAATAGCATTGAGGACAGCCATCTCCAGGCCAAATCTCACACTAGGGAAGATTGAATTGGGCTAGAAATGAAGTGAACATAATTCAGAAGTCGTAAATTTGGAGATATAAGGGGCAGCCCAGTGGACTAAGTTCCCGCTATGTGCGGGATCCAAGGAAGGGCCGGACCATGCAGCCTTGCCTTGCATTTCTGCAAGAGACTTGTGACCTCCTAATCACATGGCAGTAATTTTACCAATTACATCAAGGTTCCCCTTCAATTGCAGCATCTCTGGATGTGCCCATAACTATCCCTCAAATAAAAAATGCATCAACCTACCTGGATACCTAAGCTTTGCCACAACCAACGAGAAAATGAACCCTTCAGCAAAGGAAGGGTGTGGTCAATAGTAGCTCCTTCCACAACATGAATAAGGAATTGAAGCTGCTCTTCCACAGCAAGTAGGTTTTCTTGGTGGATCTCAAGTGGTGCAACCTGTTTATATAATAGATGATTACTGAGAATTTTTCAGCTTTCCAGACTTCTGTCTAGGAATTGGAGAGAGGAAGGCAAGGGGACCAAGAGAGGGAGAGGGATACATTGTCAATAGCTGTAAAGTTTATTCTTGAAAACTTGAACCAAGAGAGGAAGAGGGAGGAACAAAGCAATACATAGTCAATTACTTTAAAATTCATTCTTGAAAACTTGGTTTATCAAGAAAATCTGGGTTACAAGTTGAAATGTCTTATATGCTGTTCATTTCTCTCAAGTGAAAATACAAACAGCAAGATGACATGCTTTACTAAGTTAAATAGACTAAGTTGCCTACTTTAGGTAAGTATCTTCAATTAATGTTTCTGAAGCAACGCAAAGAAAAACTCATCAATTTACTATATCCAATTCTGTTAGGTTTACAATATTTCACACTTTTTTCTGACTCTGCTTATGAGGCAGACGAGGTTTCCTTCTAATGATTTGTGAATTATGCCTGTTCTGATTCAACTTCTAAAACAGTCATGGCTGTTCTGACAATATCATGTATAATTAGCATCTATGTACAGAAAGCAATGTTCAACTGAACCTTCAATAACTGAACAGCTACACCATATGTATCAAACTGGAATAGCATAGTATGAAAAAGAAAAACTATACTCAAAGCCTAAAAGCAAGCATTAGCAGTCACCTTCAGCTAAGTATATCTCACTTCAACTTTCCTGTTGCAAGCACACCAGCTGTCACAGTCTTAGAGCAGCTTGTTAATGACACGCTCAAGACATTTTTATTGACTTGGGATTGCATGTAACCGTTCTCTACACTAAAAGCTTCTCTTATTTCTATCAATTTGCATGTATGGCATAATGGGATTATTTGATAATAGAGGCAAGGCCAAAGATGAGAATTACCATGCCATCCAACATCTGTTGTGAGAAGCCCATCATGAGAACTATTAGGGTCAACCTTTTCCATGACCACTGACCAGTTAATTAGATTGGCACAGTCTATCATACATATGCAAGAGAAATTCATGTGCCAAGAAACAGTAACACTTTGTTTGGATAGTTGTCATGTATTGTTTCATAATATATCGTATTGCATTGGGTTGGATTGTATCATACTGTATTGTTTTAATGAATACAATGTTTGGATAGATTGTATCGTTCTCTGTCGTTGCTTAATGTCACATATCCTTCAACCTCAATGTTATATACTATATACATCATGAGGGTTTACATTTAGCAGTGACTATGAACTCTAAGCAGGTATGTCACTGTCACAGCTCAAGTCCAGGGCATGTATTGTCTGCCTTGGCCCAATAGACCTCACAAGTTTGTCCCTTGAGCTACGTCATCATGGAGTCCAAAAGCATGGGTACCATGTCAACTTGTGCTCTGTCTTATATAGAATCTTCTCTCTCTCTCTCTCAGATGTGAGATTTGCCTAAGGTGTCATGCGTAACTCTACTTCATAAGCTTGTCATACTAGATGTCTACCCCTTCTTCTTAACATGCTCTCATCAGTCCGCCCTCTGTCAAGGGCATCACATACACCCCCTTTTAGGGACTAAGTTTTCCCACTGAGGTTTGGCCCACCATCATATTATGGGAATCTGACTCTGATACTTAAATTGCCACATTGCTCATGTGCTGTCCACTGTGGCCCAACAGACATCACGGATTTGTCCCATGAGCTATGCAGTCATCAAGCCCAAAAGCACGTGTACCATGTGAACTTGTGATCCATCTTATGTAGCACTTCACCTCTCTCCCTTTTTGACATGGGATTGCCTAAGGTGTCATGTGCACCCCTTTTCCCAAAAGCTTGTCATTCTTTCCTTTTGACCCGTCCTCATTAGCCTACCTTCGTCAGGACTGTCACAATCACATGAATTCAGCTAATATGATGTTTCTGATAAGGTAGCAGGACAGTTACTTGCTTTTAATTCAATTTATTTTATTTTATTTGGTTAATTTTTAGTACATTTTTGAGAATCTGTACAAAGTATTCATACCTAGTTCAAACCACTCAATATTGATACGTCAAAGAAAACAAAGGATCCATGTAACATAGCTAAATACTATCTATAAAAATTTCAAGTACAAATGCTAGAACCATGCATCAAATAGCTGCCTAGTTGCTGGACTATCTACCAAACATGAGATCCTCCCCGAGGGTGAGAATCAAAAGATGATGGTGAATTACCTCACCATATCCAGTATAACCATCTTCAAGATACAAACTTATAATGATGCCTTCTCGGTGGTACGTGGATCTGTGACTGGCAGAAGATGAAGTAGGAGGAGAGGACAGCTGAATTCTACAATAAAACAGTATGAGAAGTCGTAAACCTTTCAGGACTGAAGATAGAGATGTCTGATTAGTATATAAATGCTAACCTATATTTTGAGTACTGCATTTTACCAACTTTGCTGGGT
The DNA here is from genome assembly GCA_000787875.1 of Solanum virginianum. Lineage (NCBI taxonomy): Eukaryota > Viridiplantae > Streptophyta > Magnoliopsida > Solanales > Solanaceae > Solanum > Solanum virginianum. The sequence continues at coordinate 46,918 of DF358792.1, read as the reverse complement.
ATGAACCCATCATTCATGGAATTCAAAACAGTTAGTTTTGAAAGGCTGTTGAAAGCATGATCTGCTCCTTGCTGTGAAACTTTTCTCAGCATACTGCAAGAAGAAAATGTCTTGGTTGAGAATGTTCTCATTAGTTAAATAAATAAGACATTGGATTTTAACATAACTACCTATGAAAGGCAGCATTGGCATCAATGGTGCTATCAACCTCTATAACAAAATCCTCCCTGTCCATTTGAGATGCCAACAGAGCATCTTGTAGTTCCACTTTGCTCTGTACTTTCAAATGCTTCACGCTGCAAACAAAGTACAACAAATGTAAGGAACCAAGTTTTGCTAATATGGGCTATGAAAAAGCAACATCAACTAAAAACCAACATCTGTGTCAACTAATAGAAAAAACTTTTCTCAGTTTATTAAAACAAATTTCTTACTAAAGAAATAAGTCTAGAAGATAAATTTGTGATATAAAACACTCATAATTATTGGTATAAGAAACAAGCCACACTACAGTTTCCTTATAGCGCTACAAGTTTTAATTCATCTGAAAATTCTGGCCACATCAAACCCTTTTATTATGACTGTTCTAGCCGCACCATGTTTCCTTCCAGTAATCACTTTGGAAAAATAGAACCTCTTTTCTATGATTTCTCTGATGGCTGGGCATCTCTTCTCGATGACCAATCTAGAAGCATAACACCTCCTTCCAGAAAACTGTTCTGGCAGAACATTGCCTCTTTTATCAGTGACCATTTTGGTGGTACCATAACTCTTTTCAGCTATTCTCAGGAAGCCAGGTTTTCCCTCAAGATGACTGCCACTATAACTTTTTGATCGACATTCGGTGATAATAACATTTTCCATAAGTTCTCAAAACAACTTTTCCATCATCTACCTAATTTATATTTTTCAAAATAAGCAAATCCAAGTCGATTTTGGCACCTCGAGTTTCAGAAGGCATGTCAGAATGTTGTATTAGTCTTGTAATGTTAAAAGGAAGAATACTCAAAAGAGTTAAGTACTTAAGTTCGATGCTGTCTCACATTGGACAAATCACATGTTGTATTATGTTTGACATCTGAAGCTGTCTAGTATTCGTCAAACATCTTCATTCAATTTCTAACCATCCACAATAAGCAAAACAAAAGTTCAGTTAAGCAGGCCCCTGCCGAAAGGCAAAAGCTACTAAGTCTACTAAGATTATGAACTCTGAAACAAGACATAGTATGAGTCATCTTTTAAGATGTAATATGCTTGGGTCAAAACCAGAAAATTCATGCATGCATCTTTGAAGGTGTAATATACATGTTATGTTGACATTTTAACAAAACAACATACAAGAAGCATATTAATTTCTCAACAAAATGCTTGTCCTTCATGGCTAAATTTTAAAAAGCATGACAATGGATGGATATAGGGGAATGAAAATGGAACTGCTAGAAAATCTATAAGGAAAGAAGTTCCCCATTGTAAGTGTTCCCCACTGCAATAAAAATGTGAACTTCATAATAAGGTTGCTGCTAGAGTAGGAAGTTCTATAATCTTATGAAGAGATATTCATGTATACATCTTGAGTCCAAAGATTTTGTGAGTAGATAAAGCACAACATATCATAGAAGGGGGAGACATCCTGATGCAACACTAATTCCAATGTTAAGAAGTTGTGAACTGCTTGCTTCAATAAAGCTCCCTTACACCCTAATACACGTATTGTTCAGGAAAATCAAGTTGAAGGGAAGCAACAGGTTCCTCGTCACACTGAGCAGGACCTGTAATAGATGTTTCAAGAGCAACTGATAATGAGGAAAAAAGAAAAGAATAAGAGATCTAAAGGAGCAACTGACAGAAAACAGAGATGCTATAGATATACTGGTTCTCTAGAAGTTTAAGATGAAGGTCCCAGAATCCAAGTAGGAGATAAGGCGAGCAGTTTGAGAGAATCAAAGAAATATGCGTTCTTCAAGAATTTTGAGTTATGCACATCTGGTTCCCATGTTCAAGAACGAAGCACTGGAAGGCACAAGTCCAAGACGGGACAACATACACTGTGAAAGAGTAGCAACCAAAGAAGACAATGAGAAGAATAGATTATTGTACAGGGGAACATCTCAAGGATGTTTGTACAAGTTGTCCACGATACTCTGGCACCTAGTTTGATACTGTTGAGCCCACCTCGGAGTAGGAAGTGTAATTTAGTCTCTTTATATGGTCTAGGGCAATCCTCAAAGTTCATTTGGAGTTGAATTAGGTCCAAGGTCCATTTTTTGTTGTGGGTCAAAGTTAATCCCATGTCAATTTTTAGTTTAGCCAATGTTGGACCCTCATATTATATTGTTCATGCTCCAGATGTCCAGTCCTGGGCATGGAGGGGAGGATGTTGAATCCTAAACCAGTTTAGGAGGTGCAGTTTCGTCTCTTTATATAGTCTTGGTCGATTCTCACTACATAAGCTAACTTTTGAAGTTGAGTTAGGTCCGAGGTCCATTTTCTTATTAGTTACCTCATAAGGATAATCTTATCGGAAATAAGAAGATAAGAAGGGCATTGTTGGCAAAAGCAGCAAAAAAATTAAGGTGTAGATTAAGAGCTGGAAACTGGAAGTGATATTGTGACATTAATATAAAATTAAAATCATAGATCAATAGCAATGTATGCGTAACATAAACAAATAAAAAAATTGATGATTAATGGAAGAGGCAACAACCATTTCTTACCCATGTGCCATGCATAGATTGTGAATTGAAACATTATGAGATGTGTAGAAATACTGGTCCAAAATGCCTCTTGCAGTTATATTCGCAAGAGGAAGAAGACTGAATATGGCGCCACCGCGGTTGTTAATAACAACTATAGTCATGGGCTTCCGCAGCGTCCTTCAAACATAGAAGAAATATTTATCATTTGGTGAGTGTACTTTTCATGTAATTTTCCATACATGAATCATAAAGATTTTAAACATATAATATATCATCTAAATAACATGTTATGTTAGAAGTGAAAATCATATATAACCCATCTGTCTACCACATGAGGTAGTGGTAAGGTCTGCTACATTCTACCCTCCCCAGACCCCACTTGTGGGATTCCACTGAATATGTTGTTGTTGTTGTTGTTGTTTGTCTATCACATGAAAAATTCAAGCATGATGCACAATCTGAACTAGGAACCAAACCTATTGACTACCTATCATAAGTTCATAACAAGCAATGGATAAGAAAGAATACAGTATTTAAGGAGCATGCATAAGCAGTAGGAACTTGAGATAAAAGACTTCCCTTCAATGAAAACAAGAAGTCCAGTTAAGATATGGAAGGAACCAATCAGCTTGAATTGCACTTTAATGGTAGGAACCAAGCAAAAGGCCGAGAAGCAAAAACCAAATAAACATAAAAATGGAAGTTCTGTAGCATTACTTAATACTAAGGAAAGAGCAAATTAGAAAAGTTGCAACAGAGGAGGGGTTGCTTTATGACATGTTTTATCCAAAAACCAAAAGGCAAATAAGGATAATGAAAAAGAAACCTAAAAATGGCTTTCAAATCATAACTTCATTTTTCTGTGAGAATACATGTCACTAATTGAATCAGATCTAACAAAGCAGCATTGAAGGATGCTAAACAAAAAGAAAAGAGAAACAAAAAATAACACTACTCACTGCTTTCTCAAAAGGGAGAGCCCATTTGTGTCATGCAGAAAAGAAACATCTCCTACTACACAAAGTACCTGAAGCACAATGTTAAATTCCACACAATCATCTGTGTGTAATGCATGAAATAACAGAAGAAAAAACTCCAGTACAAAGTTGAACCACAGAAAAAGGAAAATGATATTACTTCATGCTAATAATTTTGAAGGTTACAGATTGTACAGGGACTGAACACTAGAGCAAATTGAACTGAGAGATCATCTAATTGCTAAGAATTGTATTAGTGTTAGAAACTAAATGGGGTTTGAGCACTCTTAAAAAATCTATATGAGGTGTCTTTGCCAGCAATAGTGGATTGTGATATTCATAGTTTATACTCCCTCTGTCCCAGCTTATGTGGCATGCTTTCCTTTTTAGTCCGTCCAAAAAAGAATGAAACTATAAATAAAAGCAATTTAACTTTCTCCGTTTTACCCTTAATGAAATGATTTACAGCCACACAAATATGTAAGGACTGTTTTAAACCACAAGTTTCAAAAGTCTTCCGTTTTTTCTTAGACACTGTATCAAGTTAAACGGTGTCACATAAATGGGACGGAGGAAATACTACTTTTCATTGGTGCCAGCCGATTCCATATCTTACATCACACCTTAGCTAGCGAGGGAAAGTATTTGCTCCAAGATTGTTCTTGACCCAAAAAGCTACAAAATAAGTCAGCATAAGAATTGTAGAGAGAGGCAATTACAAGAAAGTAAACAAATGTCACCAATTTCAGTGACCACATACAATGTAAAAAAGAAACGGCCAACACAATCGTTGTTCTTATTACACTACATTCTTGGTAAGAGGAACATGATTCTGTACTTAGATTCCAATGAATGCAATGATTATAAACCAAATATTGTTATTTAGATCAAAGTTTAATCCACTCACTCTCTTGTTGCATCCAACTGCAAAACCAACAGCTGTGCTAAGCAGACCATCAATACCACTAGCTCCTCTATTAGCAGCGACTTGAATAAAGTGGCAAGCTAACTCTGAGCTGAATATGGCTGTCTCCTGGGTACATTCTATCCAGTTATAGTTACATGCATACATGTCTGCATCACGTATTGGCATGCTGTTACCCAAAAATACAGCAGACTCACAGTGAATAGCTTCCAGAGTCATTTGTGCAACACAAGGCTCAGTCAAGGAGTACTCAGAATTGATTAGAAATGAGATATCCCATGCAGCCTATATAACAGGAAAGAAAGTCAATAAAAAACTAAGATTGTGGCAAGGAATAGTTATACGAATAGGATGAATAATAAACACAAGCAAAAGTCATACTATAAGAGGAACCAGAAACTCAAATAATTACTAACATGCACTTTCTCTCACTCAAGAAGCTTTCAAAAATAACCACATCATAATTGAGGATTTCTTGTTATGACAGTGGTGTCTGGGCCAGCTCTCACACATTGACTATTACACCAGTACCCACTACCTCCAACCAACACATGCACCAAGTAACTGTCACCCAAGGCTTAGGCATATGGGAAAAAAATCACCGAGTGGATTTTGCCTCTAGTGGGATTTGAACCTGAGACCTCATGGTTCTCTTCTATTATATCAACCACTACACTATACATTTTTGATAATCACGGTGTCTAGGCCAACTTCCATGCACCTCGACTAATTCCATGGAATACCTACTACCTCCCACCGGTAGTAAGTACCGAGTACTCTGTCACCCAAGGTTTAGGCAAACGAGAAAAAAAATCACCTAGTGGAGTTTGCCTCCAGTGGGATTTGAACCTAGACTTTCTTGACCACTAGACCATACCTTTTTTTTTATAATCGTAGTGTCTGGGCCAACATGAATGCACTTCAACTAATTTCACAGGATACCTACTACCTCCCACCAGCAATAGGTACAACTACTCTGTCCACTAACAATTAGACAGATGAAAGAATCACCTAATGTTTTTTTTTTCCTCCGCTGGGATTTGAACAAGAGACCTCATTGTTCTTTCCCATTTCATTAACCACTAGGCTACACCCTTGAGTGTCACTAGACCATACCCCTGGGTGTGTATCAAAACTGAGGATTTTATGCAGCAACCATCATATTATTGGATTGTTGTAAAATTCCAGGCAGGCACTTAATAGGTGGAAGTGTTCTGTTAACTCCTCATTCTTAACTTAGTTGCTCATAGCTTTGTCTGATGCATTGCAATGCCATGCAGGCAATGGAATCTGGAAAATCAGATGCATCACTAACACTGGCAATAGATTTAGAGGTACATATCTATAGAGATATATGCATATTTGATACATCTCCTAGTACTTTTAAGACTTCTTCTAAAATATCTATTACAGTAAAATGATAGAGCTGCAATTAAGAGTTGATGTCAGAGTTATCCTTCTCTATCTTTTACTTAAATTTGGAGGAAGATAAAGTAGAAGTTCAAGGAAATATGTCAGATACAGGAAAAATAGACATTATATATGCATATTCATGATTTGCTGTATGGAAGATGACACGAAGTCAATTAAATTACATACCACACTGTTCAATGCTTGTAAAACACATTCCCATTTTCTCCTAGCATGTGGTGTACAAGCTGTGATCAAATGATCTGCAAATTGAGGAATCGCACACTGGATTCTATGAGTCACAATATGTGAAGGATCATGACGACTTGGATGGTTGTCAACCATTATATATGAACATGGAAAGCAGCTCTCTAGCAGTTGAGCCACACGCTTGCTTGTTATCCGACTTCCAATCTGTTATATGTACCAACTGAATGAAGTTCCATGTTTGGCCATAATTAACAAAATACATGTACCATGAAGCATAATTTCATATACATATAATTTAACAGAATATATTGCTCCTCGTTGAAATCCAACTTTAGCAATACTAATTTCATCTCGGGGACATGATTAAAAACAATATAAAATTTCCTACAAGAAAACAGAATCACACATGAACAGAAGGGGAGGTTTTCAAGCAATGGCAGAAAGTTATCTGCAAATCAATTACACCCCAGCAAATCCGCCTACATTCACTTAAGAAAGTCAGCATAAGAGGTCAAATATTTTAGTATTGTATGCTCAGGGATGGCAATTGGGTAGAGAGGGGCCGGACATAGGGCAAGGCCGGGAGAACATAAATGGGGCGGAGCAGGGCAAAATTTATCTTGGTAAAAATTTCATTGAGGTAGGGCAGCTGGTGGGTTTTGGAGAAACAGGCCTAAGCCCACAATAGTTAGCAAAACAAATCATGTTATAAAAACTTATATCCATTACACTGTATGCGACCACATTTCATTACAACATTTCATTATATGTCTTAAAGGAATAAGGATCACTATAACAAAAAAAGATAAGGAAAATTACAATTTCTCTTAAAGAAAGAGTATTCAGTAGCTACATAAATATATGTTACCAAATTCAAGAGGAGATGGAGTAATAATCCTCACACCCAATTTACAAGATTGGATCAAAAAGAAGCATTTCTATTATGTGTCAAATAGGTAATGTTTAATTTTGCTTTTCATAATTGTGTGTCTAGTGCTTTAGTAAAAGCGAAGTAACAAATGCCAAGATGGGGACCAGAGAGATAATTGTTATAGCCCTTAAATAGAATGAGAAAATAAGGCAAGGTTCTACTATACATTTATTCTACTTTGTGGGTATGCCAAACATTGCGATTCGATTTGGTTATATTGTATAAGGTTGGTATTTTATAAAGTTCAAAGAAAAATCAAAAGTTAAATAACTAAATAGAATATTGAAAAATAAAAATGAAGAGATATGACAGAAAGCATAAAGGGAGCAGGGCAGGTAAAAATCTTAACACGCCAACGATTGCCCTGCCTCGCCCTGCCACATTTACATCCCTACAGTATACTCTTAAATAAATTGCCTCCACTCATAGCTAAAACTTTAATCTCTTAATACAAGAAACATGTATTCATTTATATGGTCTTTAACATGTCCCATCCCCGGGCGAGATTATTTCTTTGAACTAGCACATGCAAATCTGGTTTCTAAGAGAGATCTTGGTAGATAACCAAAAAGCTCCTGCTGTCCTTTTTTCCTTTTTGGTGTCAGGAGTTGCTCGTCTCTGCTGCGAAAATTCATGCATTGCTCCTTTCTAACAATCATTCAAGTTTTGCTCATTTCTTTATAATTGTTCAAGCAAAGTTTATCTTCACCGACTGTTCATGTGTAACTATCTCTCCACCGGCAATGCTTCTACTTTCTACGGGATTAGTACCCCCTCTAAACCTTGAGTTTCTTGTCATTCTTGTGTCAATTAAAGTTACATTGATAATATCCTGGAAATTTGCAACACCATATTTGTTTTCAATGATTAAAAATAGATCACTTTGAACGTGCTTTTTATTGTTGTGTACTGTGTAAAGAAATGGACCTTCGACCTAACCCAACCCAACTAGCTTTTGGGATGTGAGTCAAGTCCAAAGACTAATTTTACATGATATCAAAGTCAGGCTCATCCCAATTTATGATTTACCCATATTGGGTTCCCGTATTAAATTATCTAGTGCTATTAAATTGTCCACGCACTAGATGTCCAGTCCTAGGCATGAGACATGGTGTTAAGTTCCACATCAGTGAGATGAGGCAATTATCGACTCGTTGCATGGACTTGAGCAATCCTTCCTTCACAGGGTGAGGATTGTCTAAGTCCATATAAGGACATCAATTGCCCATTCCTTTTGCAGTGTGAAACTCTTAATACTCCCTCGCAACATAGATCTCATTAACTGGAGAGTGAAAAATTTAATGTGGAGGCCTAACATAGAAGAAAAAAGAATTGGGATGAGTTTGGCTCTGATACCATGTAAAGAAATAGCACTTGGGCTTTAAGTTACCAGTTTCAAAAAAAAAATAGCACTTGGGTTTAACCCAACCCCAAAAGGTAGCTTATGAAGGGACAATTGCCCAAGTCCATATAAGGAGCCATATTGCCTCATCCCACCAATGTGGGACTTAACATGCTGCAAAAATACATTCTTTTGTTGTATAATTACCTTTAAATTTATGGAGGAAAGCATTCATCACTACTTTTCTTTTGGTTGATTGTGTGCTATTCAAGCAGATTTTGGTGTACATTTTCTATGTTATAAAATAAGCAGACTTGAGTTGGGTTCCCCATTTTGAGTTTGAGGGGCAAGCCAAAGCATCAAGAGAATATGTATCCAAATTCAATTTATTTATTTTTAAACTTGGTAACTTTGTATTATATCTTAAGACAGTACATGGGTTGTACTGAAATCTTATATACAAGTGGCCTCAATTCTTACTGCTCTATGGATAAATTGAGTCTAAGACATCAATTACAGAGATAGTATCATTTGAATAAACTGATCACACCAAAAACATAATAGCAAAATGCAGTTGAGCTTCAATTTCTGCATGCTATTCTCTGCACTCTCAAAACACCTAGAGTTCCTTTCCATATTGTCCACCATATTGCAGCAGGGATAAGTCTCCATCTACCTCTGTCTTTTACTAGTACTCCTGCTTTTTCCCTACTCTTTAAAGCCCAAGAAACTTTCCTAGGCATGGACCAGGAGATGCCTTTGAAAATGAAAAAGATTCTCCATAATTGTTGAGTGTACTTGTTGTGTAGAAACAGATAGTTAACAATCTCTAAAGTCTCCCCACAAAGAAAACATCTAGGGCATAAGGTTATCCCTCTCTTCATGACGTCTTGAGTAAGAGTTGCTTCTTTGGCCAACAACCAGACAAAGCAAGATACTTTATGGGGTATTCTGCTTTTCCATATTTGTTTCCATGATTAATTCGTAATTTGTTGGTTTGTCTGATCCATCAGTTTATAACCTCTGCTGACTTTGTTTACTACTCTACTGTTTCCTGTCCACAATAGAAAATCCTCCCTAGTTTGAAGTCCATTGAAAGGCACCACTGTGTTTAGAAATTCAGCTACTCTCCAAACCTCCCAGTCATTGAGTTGTATTGTGAAGATGAAGTTCCACATGTAGTGTCCATAAATCTGCTATAGATGCCTGCTGAAATGTAACTAAGCTGTAAACATCAGGAAATAACTCTTCCAAGTTGCCCTTCTCATGCCAATGATCCTTCCAAAACATGGTCTTTCTCCCATCAAAAACTTTCACCTTTGAGCTGTTCTTCACTTCATCCCACATATTCCTAATTGGACCTCCAAAGGCTGACCCCATAAGGAGTAGTCACCTCTTTGGTCAACCATTTGTCTTCTGCTATATATTTAGCCCCAATCACCCTTTCCCATAATAGTTGGTTACCATTTTCATACTTCCATAACTATTTCATTCGAAGAGCCCTACAGTGCAAGTTTAGGTTCTTAAGCCCCAAACCACCATTCTTCTTCCCAGTTATCACTGATTTCCACTCACAAAACCCAATTCATCCCCAACCATTCTTCTTTCTTCATAACAATTGGGAGCATATACTCCCGTGATGTGGCACTTGAAAGTTTGAAGTTGTGATTCAAACTTGCAATTTCTGAGATGTTCCCTTCTAATTTTGTCTCTTGAAGACAAACAATGTCAGCCTACTGATCCCAAACCAAATTGTTAACCAACCCCCTCTTCTCTCTAGTATTCAACCCCCTAACATTCCAAGACATTAACTTGAACTGCATCAAGAACTAGAGCTAGTATTTCTCCCCTTGTTCCTGTCCCCTGTGTTTTTAAATTTAACATCAAAGGATACTAAATTTTCAGTTCCTGTGCACCCTTGATCCTGTTCCATTCTTCTTGCTTGCCTGCAGCTATCTAGTTGCATTAAGAGTTCTGTGGCCTCCTCAATTCCTTGAAAGTCAACCCTAAATATTTTCCCCAGTTTTATATTGTTGTTGCCTCATCATTATTGATTCAACTTCCTCTACCTCCCAGATGACTATTTCTGTGTTGTCACTCGAAAGAATTATCCTATCATTGTCACTTTCTACACCTTTGTTGTCGTAGTTTCTTACCTTCTGCCAATCTGCCTCCTTGTCTGGTGTCAGCGAACCATCCCCATTCATGACCTCAGTTGTCGTCATCACCATCTTCGCATAGGATTTCCTTTGTTCTGTTCCTTGAGAGGTTACAGGTGGAGAAATATACTTTGTTATGTCTTCAGCAAAACTAAAGGAACTATGGGACTCTGTTTCTCCTCTTGTAGATTGTTGAAAATAACTTGTGCAGCTGTGTTTGGGCCTTTAAATAGGTTTTGTGGTGTTTTCAAATTGGGCTTATGTGAACAACCCACCACTATAGAGGTCTCACTTAATACACTTTTTCCAGCTGTTCCCATATTCTGCTCTTTGACAGAATCCCTGATTTGAAGGGATTTTTGTACTACTTCACTGAGGCTTCTCTCTTACCCACTGGGTAAAACGTTTATCTAGGTAATGTGCTTCATCTCTTCTGGTGGGATTTTCCGGCATAATTTCATACCGTGGTTTACATTCTCCCCAGATTGGAAATTGATATTTGACACCATTTCGGATATCACCTCCTCCTTTGGGATGCTACTCCCATCATTTGAACAAGATTCTGGCCCANNGATATTTGACACCATTTCGGATATCACCACCTCCTTTGGGATGCTACTACCATCATTTGAACAAGATTCTGGCCCATTTCATATTATTCTTAAGCTCTGTTGCCTCCTCTGTAGCAACCCATCCCCCACAAATTTCATCTATTTCCTTAAAAACCTTTTTGGACCAGAGATGCAGGGGAATTCCCACTGCTCTAACCCAGGTTTCTCTACAGCTGCTGCTCTTGGGGTGCACCCAATTGTTGGCTTCCACCATTCAAGATGGAATCTGTAATTTTTCCATCTTCATTGACCATGAATGGTCTGCTCCGCCATGTATCTATTTGGGAACTCAAAGAGGAACAACTCACATACAACTCATAGATGTTTACTCCAAAGACTTTCTTCCAACTGATATTTCTGGATGATTAGACCTGATCCACCCCCACTATTTAATGTTATTATACTAATAAATCTCCCATGTTCATTATATTTTTTTGTACAGAAGTGTTCTGCTTCCCTTTCTGTCAGTGTCCATCTCCTAGTTTCCTTCTTTCTTTCCTTTGATGCTTCTTTCATGCAGACACATATCCACTCCATCACCTTCCTGTTCATTGAGGATCTGTGCATCATCTTCCTACTCCTTTCCACCCATTCATACTAAGCCTTATCAGTCTCCCATCTAGTAATATTGAAGGATTTAAGCGTTGCGTTGAAGTAAATTCTGGTTTCCTCCATCCTTTATCTAAAAGATACTATGATGTTTCTCAATAATCACAGTGGGTAGCTATTGGTGGCTTCAAAGAAGGTCTGATTCTGGTGAAAGCTACCGGAAAAGTGAGATTCTCTCTCCTAGAAAGTAGGAGAGAGAAGGAACATTGGAAGTCGTGTATGGGAGCTTTTTTAGAACCAACACTACTTAGAATTAACCAAATTCAAATATGTCTAAATTCATATACTTGAACAAGAAAATCATACAAAACTTCTACATATGTTGGAATACATTTGTATTTAATTATAGAATAATTGCTGACTTTATTAGCACAGAAATTGATTGCCTACCAAATTGTAGAAGCTCAAAATTCATGCACCCCTTGTACATAGAAAAGTGGTTTCCGGTATTCAC
>DF358792.1:6984-22704 GCA_000787875.1 Solanum virginianum | reverse complement strand
GATTTTCTGGTCTCTCGGAGAAACACATACTGAATAGATGTCTAGTGGGCTGCTTCTCCGGCGATTGCTATATTGTTCCCACCATAGCAGAAGTGAGAAGATGGGTGTCAAGCAAATGGGGTAAAACAGTTGGTGTCTTCGACATGAATGGGTTTCAATTTCTTTTCGAATTCCCTACTCGATCTTTAGCAGAGCAAGTCATGCTTGGCCAGTGGAGTATGCAGCAAGCTTCGCTGGACCTTTCATGGTGGACCCCGACTTCTGGGTGTATTGATGAGAGGGTCAGCCTCGAGTGGTCTTGGGTTAGGATTCTTGGGCTTCCTCTCAGCCTCTCGACCCCAAATGTTATGAAAGAAGTTGGAGATTACTGCGGCGGATAGATCGAGACAGAGGAGTAGTCAACTCTCAAAAATCATTTAAGATGGGCAAGAATCAAGGTCAAAGGCTCACCAGAGTCGATCCCTAGAACAGTGGAGATTCAGCACGAAGGGTATCACTATACTCTTCCTCTTTGGGCTGAAACTCTGGCAAGGGTCCGGAAAAGCTCACCGGGAAATAGTATTGCAGAAGCAGGGACGTCAAGATCTGTTGCAGAGCCTAGGGCTAGGGACGTACAATTCTTGGGAAGAGATGCATGTTTGAATTTCAAAAACGTCCCACGTGGAGAAAAGACAGCAGGCACGTGCAAGCTTAAAAAGGTCCAATTAGGTCAGACAACTACCACTGTTGGGCCTGCTTCATTAAGCCCAATTATTAAGGCTCCAAACGGCCCATCAATAAGGACGAAAAAACCCAGCCTTGAGAATTTAGAGCCAACTATTATGTTCAAGTCAGCGAGCTCTTTGGAACCTTCGGCTGAATTTTTCGATCCCATGCAATTGGAAGTTTCTTCTCCCTCTTTCTCTTTTCATTCTCTGGTTCCTGAAACCTATGCAGCACAAAATCAAGTTTCAGACTCTCAATCCTCTCAAGAGACGGAAGTACTCGAACCCAATGAAACCTATGCAGAACACTATCAAGTTTCAGACTTTCAACCCTCTCAGGAGATGGAAATTCCTGAACCTGATAATATTGAGAGATCTTTCATGGGGCCGAAGGAGATTTACAGATGGTGTTTTACGGGGAACCATCTCCATGCAATCTTGAAGAAATTTCTCCTACTGAACTTCTCATTGAAAAGGCCGAATCAGAAGCCTCACTGTGGGTGCACATGAATATCATCAAACTTAGCAAACAATTTGGAGTTGACTTTGAAGGGTGCGAAGAGGAAGCTCTCTCTCTTTTAATGAGGATCGACAATAGACGACAAAAGAAGAAGAGATTGCTCGGTGGGCTCAGCACCTGATCTCAAGTCAAAGGGGCAGAAACAATTGAAAGGTTTGATCTCGAGCATTAAGTACAAGGATGGGCAACCAAGGAGCAGGGGGAGGGACAATCTAAAAGTAGATTAATGAAGATAAACATTCTATCATGGAATGTAAGGGGATTGAATAATGGGGGAAAAAGAATGGAATGTGAGGGGATTGAATAATGGGGGAAAAAGAGGTTTAATCAAAACTTTACTTAATGAATGGAGATGTGATGTGGTGGTTCTACAAGAAACAAAAATAGGAGGGAATATTACCAACATAGCCAGGCAGGTATGGGGCAACAGATAGGTGGATTTTGTCAATCTTGAGGCAGTTGGCAATAGCGGTGGTATTCTCATTATGTGGGACAAAAGGGTGCTGGAAGGTGAAATGGTGGAATCTGGTAGCCAAAGTATTACTTGTAAGCTCACAGACTCTAGACAAGACTTCACTTGGTAGGATGAAAAATTTAGTAAGATCAAGCAATTTTTGCTGCCCAGAATTGCATCAAACCACTGTCCTATCTAGCTTGCCTGTGGGAATTGGGAACAAAGGAAATCTTATTTCAAGTTTGCTAATTGGTGGTTGGAGGTAGAGGGGTTCAAAGAATTAGTCAAATGTTGGTGGCTCTCTTTTGCTGTCCAAGGCCATCCAGATTTTGTTTTAGCTTCAAAGCTGAAATTGTTGAAAGCTAAACTAAAGGATTGGAATGCGGAGAATTTCGAAAATCTGGCAAGGAGAAGAGTTGCTGGCCCAATTGACAAATTTTGATGTTTTGCGGGAACAAAGAAACCTTATTGATGATGAATTGGTTCACAAAGCCAACTTATCAATGGACTTTGACAAAATTTCCAAGCATGAGGAATCATCTTGGAGGCAAAAATCAAGAATTTCATGGCTAAAGAAGGGAGACAAGAACATTAAGTTCTTTCAACGTATGACAAATGCTCGCAAAAGAATAAACACTATAGACAAATTGGAGATCGACGGGGTAGAAGTCAGTGACTCAGAGGCTATCAAAGAAGAAATCATCACTTTCTACAAACAGCTCTACTGTGAATCTGAATCATGGAGACCCAGCTTCATTATTCAGAATCAGCCCACAATCACAGAAGAGGAAAAATCATGGTTGGAGAGGTCGTTCGAAGAGCAGGAGGTGCTACACAGTATCAGATTATGTGCAGAAGACAAAGCCCCCGGTCCCGATGGTTACTCAATGGGATTCATCAGTGCATGCTGGGATTTTCTGAAGGTGGATATTCTCCGGACTATGGAAAATTTTCACTCACATGCTTTTTTTGAGAAGAGTCTTAATGCCACATATGTGGCCCTTATTCCCAAAAAAAAATGGGGCCAAAGAACTGAGCTTTGTAAACTAGACATTGAAAAGGCGTTCAATCATGTCAATTGGAAGTATTTGATCAATATTATGAGGGTCATGGGTTTTGGGGACAAATGGCTTAAATGGATTTACTATTGCATCAGTAGAGTGAAGTTTTCTGTTCTCATCAACGGATCTCCCGAAGGATTTTTTCAATCCGAAAGGGGATTAAGGCAAGGAGACCCCCTTTCTCCTTTTCTTTTCATCATAGCCATGGAGGGGCTTAGTAGTATGTTGAGAATCTCGACAGCTAACGGCGATTTAAGGGGGTTCACTGTTCAAAACAGGGAAAATAACTTAGAGATCTCACATCTCCTATATGCTGATGATGCTTTGATACTTTGTGATGCTGAGCCTTCCCAACTAATGCATTTGAGGTTGATTCTTACCATTTTTGAAGGCATCTCTAGTCTTCATGTCAATTGGAGAAAGAGTCAAATGTTTCCTATCTACGAAGCCCCAAATTGTCCAATTCTTGCAGGTATCCTCGGTTGCGAGGTGTGTGTTCTGCCTACTAAATATTTGGGTCTTTCTTTGGGCTCAAAAAACCAAACTGCTGATATATGGGAAGGGGTACTTGGATAGATGTGAAAGAAGGCTTGCAAGATGGAAAGCACAATACCTCTCATTAGGGGGAAGAGTCGTTCTTGTTAACAGTGTCTTGGACTCACTTCCCACCGGGAGTTAGCAACTTCAAGGGGTATGTAATGTCTCTATTTCCTATCCCTGACAATGTGAGAAAAATCATAGATAAGCTGCGGAGGAACTTTATTTGGGAAGGGAACGGAGATAGCAAACGCTTACATTTGGTCAAGTGGAAGGTTTTCATTTCTAGTAAGAAGGTGGGAGGACTTGGAATCAAAAACCTCAAATTACAGAATATGAGTCTTTTACTGAAGTGACTTTGGAGATACAACACTAAAGAGCAAGCATTATGGAGACAGGTTATATAGTGTAGGCATGAACAAATGGGTCGCTGGACTACCAAACCAGTGACATCAGCCTACGGAGTTGGTAATTGGAAATCCATCAGGAATCTATGGGAGGTGTTTATAGTAAACACAAGGATCAGGGTGGGCAACGGGAGGAAAATCTCCTTTTGGAGAGATGATTGGTTAGTGATTGGGCCTTTAATAGACCAATTTCATGATTTATTCATCTTATCCTCTTTCCCGGAAGCTACTGGACTCCACAAGGGTGGAATATTGCATTCAGAAGGATCCTTAATGATTGGGAGATTCCAAGAGTCGCTGATTTTCTTGGCAAACTTGAAGGTTTTGCAGGCCTAAAGGAGGAGGAGGATTCTCTCGCTTGGAATGCACCCATGACAAATTTCAAAGGGGATTTCATCTCAGCTCCAGATGCTTCCTATGTCAACAGGAAGCTGAAACCAATGGGCATCTTTTTTTGCATTGTCCTATTACCAGACAACTTCAGCAACTTTTTGCAGCTTTGGCTCAAATTGTTTGGGTGATTACTCAGAGTACGCTGGACCTAATATGCAGTTGGAAAAATATACAAGGAGAAACTTGCCACAAAGAGTAGTGGAAGATTGTTCCAGCTTGCATATGGTGGACTATTTGGAAAGAGAAGAATGCGAAATGTTTTGAAGAGCAGATGCTGCTCAATCCAGAAGATCAAGAGCTCCTGCATTTCTCTTTTTTGTTTTTGGTGTAAAGAACAGTTAGCTGATGATGTGGAATCATTACTAGACTTTATGGCCTCTTTTGTCTGAGTCTATATTTGTAGATAAGCTTTACCAGACCTGTTTTAAGGTGCTGATGAACATAACACGTTACCAATTTCAAAAAAAAAAAAAACTCTTGGAGGCTCAATCTTGTATGAAATCCTAAGCAGATTTAAAGCGATGTGAATTGTCTTTTAATGTGGATGATGTTGCTCTACTTCGTCTACAAGCTTATCGTCAAAAAGTTTGGCTAAACGTACTAATGAGAAGTTGTCTCCTCGCTACTTTGGGTAATATAAAATTGTTTGCAGAATGGTTCCTGTTGCTTAGGAATTGCAGCTGCCTCCAACAATGAAGGTACATCCAATTTTCCATGTTTCCTTGCTTCATCCCTGCTCATGGATATGCTGATATTCCATCACCTCCACCATTACCTCTTTTAGCTGATTTGGAATTCATGGTGGAGCCTGAAAGAGTATTATCACACCGTTGGGTGAAAGGACCTAGGATTTCAAACCTTAGAATTACTCATTCAACGATGTCATCATCCTATTAAAGAAGCTAGTTGGGAAGAGTATGACTTACCAGCTGGTCAGTTTCCTTTCATTCACCTCGAGGACAAGGCGTCTTTTCAGAAGGGGTAAACCGATACGACCCCACCTTTAAAGACATATTTTAGAAAAAGAAAGAGTGAAAGGGGAAATAGAGAGTCTGGAACTGTAGATAGAAACAGGCAGCCCAACATTTAGTAACTGTCTCCTTGATATTCACCAGCAGTTACCAATATTCCAATTACTATCACATTATGTTTTACAGTTTTCTTTTTTTTTTTTTTTGATAAAGGATTAGACTTTACAGTTTTCTAGTTGTTTATTGTAGACAATATGTATCCTATAAATTTCTAGTTAGTATCATTTTTAAGTAGGATTGAATGTAAGTTTGGATATCAATTTCTATGAGTTCTATACACTCCATATGAACAGATTTATTGGCTGTAAATTTTTTTTTGAAACCGGGAATTTGGATTTATTGGCTGTAAATTGTGTTTAAGAATCTTGCACAATCTATTATCAGTAGTAGTTCCTTGCTTTCTCACTTATTTCTTATCTCTTCTATTCTACTCAAGCCCAAGGTATTCAGTTATTCATGCTCAAATAGTCCAAATCGTTTCACCACTTCAAAGTTTTTTCAGCCTCTACCAGTAATGCAACTGAATTTAGAATAAAAGATATTCTTACACATAATACAAAGGTGTTTCACCAAAATGAGGATAATCCACCGCCTCTTTAGCATAACTATTATGCAAACTAATATTCATCTGGTCAATTCAGGATTAGTTTAGTCAAGGATAACACCCAGGATTAGATTGTACTGCTGAGCTTTTTCTCATTAACCTCAAACTAAGGACATCCAAAGAGAAGATAGAGAAAAATATAACCTGCTTCCTCAAATGTGGTAACAGGACATTTAGATGCTAACATATGCTAGCTAAGAGGAGAACACTAGCTAACTTCCTTGTTTTCCCTTATGAAAAAATATAATCTAACTGCTTTTTTTCGGCAAGTTAGAATAATGGTAATTTTCTTGACAAAGCAAAGATAGCTGTTTTTTGTTACTTCTGCTGTAAACCTGTTCTAAGGTTACATTATCTGAGGAATACTGGTGTGGAATCACATTGGTGCTAAATCACCAAATTAGCTAACAAGCAAAGGCAACATCACCGGCATCATATTAGCTGGAAATATATCTTCCAATATCTTTATGCTTAAACTTTGCGTAGCCATCTTTATAGAAAGCCGCCGCCGCCGCCGCCACCACCCAGTTTGAATAGTACTATGACATATTTAGCATAATATGAGTAAACATTACTTAACTAACCAGACAGTAAAAGAAACTTGTAATCTCCAAACATAATCACAGCTAGAATTTTGGCCATAAGCACATTCATCTAAAGATATTCATCATTCCAAATCATTGCCAAGTTACAACAACTGCATGCACATGATCTACAACTCATGCAGCATCATATTTAGCACAAAGAAGATGAAATAAAAGGAAGGGAGCATGTGCAATCTCATATTCATACAAAGGCTCCTAATCACAATATCCAGAAATTAGCATACCATGTTATTCGAAATTGCAAGAGCAGGTGACAGTCTCGCAATGAACTGGCTGGAATAGCATGAGGCATCTTTCTGCATGAAGAAACACAATTAGAGAAATAAATTAATAAAATAAACAAAGCACAGCTGATGAGTGATAAGGACATGATTTTTTGTTCTCTAGTTTTTTTGGAACAAATATGGCCGAAGACAGATCACTTCTTGTTGCATTTCAAGCCCGAGACATGAAAGTACCTAAGGAAGAATAATTACCAGGATAAAGGATATACCAGTTCCACAGCACCAGGTCCAACGTATTTCCCAAACAGTTTGTGAAGATTCGCATATACCTATAAAAGGAATTTCTCAGTGACTTTTTAAAGCAAAAACTTGAGTGGAAGTGTTGATATTAATGATCAATAGTCACATGATGGAATAACCATCAATCTGTAGAATATCTTGTTATCAAATTAAAAGTTTGCCAATGCAGAAAAGCATTCTAGCAACAATAACTGCCAGAAAGCACATCTAGAAAATTGTAATACAGTGTACATCTTTGTAATTTATCAAGGAAGAGTAGACAAGAATTTGTAAAGTAGAGAAACAAGGAAGAGTTTTGAACATGAACCTTATGGTGTGCTTCGGCTGGAAATGGGAAGAAAGGGGATCAAGCGACAGGAAAGCAAGTGAAAGGAAAGAGTTCACATTGTTTGGCACAAGAGAAGTTGGAGGGTATTAGTTAAAGGAAGTTACGTGGGCTCAGACATTCCCTCACTTTTGGCAATCTTTCTAAAGTCTAGAAAATGTTTTCCTTTCTCAATCGTTACTAAGGAAAGAACCAAAATGAAATTATTGCAGTTTCTCAAAGGAGGTCGAGGCAAATTGTTGATTCTTCCATCATTTCTGCTTTCTCCTTTCCTAGGCAATATCCCCTTGTGATAGTGCAATTTTATAACTTGTATTACCATTTGGACTTGTCCCTCCTGTACATGGACTTTTCTAACAGTCGCACTGATGTGATTGCTGCAGCATCCATCTTCTAAAGAACTAAAGTTACATTCAGCCTGAAGAAATTGAGAAAAGGTTGAAATATCAGTTGCACATAGCATGATGACATATAAAACAACAATACTCAAGATGCTATTGGACTTCTCAAAAAGAAGACACATCCAACCTAATGTTTATTGTTATCAACTCCTGATAACAAGAGCAACAGGGGTCAGATTTAGTCACATAGATTTGTCTTCCGGAGTATATCCCTAGTATGATACCTAATGCAGGGCAAGTCCTTGGGTTATAATTCCACCAATATGAGAATCTATGTAGGACACTATAGGACCAACATATTTTTTAAGATAAATTACAGCCATACAAAACAGGATAAGATTAGAATTCATCACCTTAGATAGAGGATGCAGGTCACACATAAAGATGATAATTTAATAGACACTGCATGAGATGATTTAGCTATAATTCACATCAACCTCCAAATTCACCACCTCATAGATGCAACAATACGATGGCTTAAGTGCTAAAGGGGGGTGAGGTGGATTAAAATCACATGTTCCGAAGTTACCTTAAAAGACCTGTAGATTTAACTAAAACCAGCACAAGGGTAGTAAATGATCCATATAGGCGATACCTAGTAGGTGTTAAGGCTCGATTATTGTGAGAACTAATTATATTAGGTAGGGATAAGTGTGAGATTTAAGAACTTTTAGGTTTAGAGAATCCATAAATCACTTTAAAATGAATTATTTACCAGCATAGGACTAAACTTGGCAGGAATAGAGTGGAGTGGATATCAAGGATTCATGTGTCTGAATCCAACTAGTTTAGGATCAAGTAATACTTATTGATTGATACCCTATAGCAATGTGCAGGAAGTTCCCTCATCTTGATGTTACTTCTGCTCTGATATATTAGTGAAAGTTGTCACGTGCTTTAAGCCATTAACAAATAACATAGGTGAAATCAGATATCTATAAACTTTTACTATTATGGTTGTTGAACTAAATATACACTTGGCATAAGATAATAAGATGAGGAATGGAAAAGTTCATTCCCTTTTTCACCTTGTTATTTCCTTATACTTTTGATATGCTATTCCTCGTATTAAACCAAAAGTACAGTTTTTAATCTGGATGTTATAAAGAGCCATGAGTTTCAGATTACCTGGCTTCTCAGAAAGAAAATAGAAGAAATGATTTGTTACAAGAACAAACTTCTCAGCAGTAGTAAAACAAAACTAGATTACTTGCTTTAATGCAAAATACACAATGTAAGGCCAGATTGAAAAAAAAAAATTAATCACGTGAAAGTAAGGTTCTTAAATGGGAAAGTAGACCAAACACAAAACTCGTCGCAAGTGGCATAAGAAGCCATATTTGCTTCCTAACTCTCCGCTAGTTAGTGAGAGCAGTGAGAAATCACTTCAAGTATGGCCTCTACATTTAATAACTCATGCACATTAGCATTTCACAATTGCTCCTTTTTCTTTGAACCGGTTCAATATGGCTGATACACTTCGAGAAGAAGGATGGTTGAGTAGCAAAGAGATGACCATGTCATCCCAGAAAAGGACATACTCTCATGCTACAGCTGAACTGAATAAAAACTTTAGGTCTAATAGTCGCAGACAATACATGGAATTAGAATATTACCTGCAAAAGCGATGACTCATATGCTTGAAGAGCCTCCTCGAAGGTACATATACAAGTGTCATTCCATGCCACCATTGCAGATAAGATAGAAGCACCTTCGAACTCCGCTAGTTCAATCTAAGGTGATATTAGTTCAACACATAAAGAACAATGAACATCAGATAGAACGGAGGAAATCTTCAAGTGTAAACCATAGCCATGCAAGAAGATCTCACTTGCCTGGGGAATGAAGAAGTAGAATAACCCAGCTTCTTGCTTCATGGAAGATGATATTGTATCGACACTTAGGTCCAAAAAGCCATAAGCCACCACTGGTGTTGATTCAACAGCACAACATCTGCAGCAGCACCAGTGTAATATTTAACCTGTTGATGTCTACTAAAGACAAAGGAAAAATCACACAGTTCCTTCATATGATTGTGAAGTGCGGAATCATGATATTTGTACTCATCCTCTTTCGTAGGAGTTATCAAAATCACGTGCAATTTTCTTCTAAAAGACAGAACGAGCGGTCAAACAGCAACTGACGCACTTCATTGAGGGCACGAATCAAGAACTAATCCCTTATAATCTATATTCAACTGGATAACTAACAATTCACAAATGATGAATCAGAATTTTCATAATTCTGAAATTACAAGGACATAATCGCAGGTTCAGCCATTCAAATGATCACCTGATGTGGAGAGTTGGATGTCAGAGACCACTTTATAACTTATTTGAATTGCATGGCAGAACTTCCAAACACTTCTCTCTCCAACGCCCAACCCCCACCCAAAATATCTCCGTCTCTTATGGCATTTCATCCAAAAAGGCACTTTGTTAATACAAAAAACAACTACAAAGGATCCTATTGATACTATGCTCTATAGGAAAGACAAGCTTTCTATTCATGTAGGGGTCATGGAGTAACTCTCTCTAGTGGATTATACAAAGTCACCAAACTTTACTAACTTTTATGGCAAGTTTGGAAATACTACCTACAAAATAGAAATCAATTCAAGGGTTCAAAACAGTTAAAATCTTGAATCCATAATAGTCAGTTAAAGGATTCCTTTGGCCTCAAAATGCACTTTCAGATCACAGACGCTCCACAACTATCTTGATAACAGAAAAACTTGCATGTATAAGGCACAAAAATATAACAAATACTCCCCCTTATCTAGGTATAGCACATGCTTCCCGTATATATCCCAAAGATTATATTGTGTTCAATTCTTCATAGCAAATGTAGGGTCCCATTCTGCAATCTATATTACAATCACCTATGGTATCCATCAGCAGCACTCCAGAATCATCTGATCCAACAGGAGAACTCCAAAATCGTCTATTTCATTATAAAGCAACCTCATATTTCAAACTACCTCCAATGAAACTGCCCCCGTTTTTTCAAAGAAAAAGGGTTCACCTTTAGAAGAGATAGTTGCAGCTTTACTGCTGAGACAATATAAAGCATTGCCACTAATACAGAGTCGACCAGAAGCATCCATTTTCACAGAAAAATTTGAGGTTTGTACCTTCAAGATGTTTATAAAATAAAACTGTTTCATATCAACAATATTTGAACTAGTCCGGGTCCCCATAGTTGAATCATTTTTTCCTGAAAACAGTACACAAGTTTCCTGAAATGTGTCATTGTCTTCAATATCAGCATACTTTCTAATCCCTTCTATCTATTCGCATGATAAGAAAGGAAAGTTGAATTTTCTCAAACAGGGACATGTCTCGTCAAGTCCCTATAGAAACACTCATTCTCCTTACATCAATTTTCATACAAGTTCCTCAAACAATGAAGAAATAAGTCTTTCCTCCATTAAACCTTCACTAAGTTTACTACCTCTGGAAGAGGTTATTGTTTGCATTCATTTCCTCTTCATTTGATTTTATAATATCATCACATCTTTTGAGGAAAAACATAATAAGATGGAACTTTAGGTTGCTCCATTTCCACCAATAATTGATCCTAATTACACTTACCTTAAATCAAGCTGGATTCATATAAAATGATCTGGAATGTGATAACACAAATGTTCAAAAGGAACCTAAACATAATCCATTATGTCAGAGCTGAAGTTGAAGCAGAGATGAAGGTCAGAATTACCTTCCAAATTCACCATATTCTTTAGTGGCAGAAATTCCCTTCAAGCTGATTGCTGCACCAATTCCAAAGACCCCGCGAATATGACCCGATACAACTAATGGGTTTTGCCTCTCCTTGGAAAGGAAAAATTGTGGGAATACTCTGGATGACTCCGGTTGACAGCAAAACCAATTCAAAGATTTTGCACTGGGAGGAACAGCAACCTACATAAAGCAATCATCTTCTCGCTAATCAAGAAAGAAGACCCACTCTAATAGAAAAGGAAACCATTAAAATATGAATGCATTCGTGTTGCCATGTTTGATTGTCTATATTTGGAATAGGTTCCAATCCTATGTAACCCCATGGCAGTAAATCTCCCTAACAAAATATCATTAACTAGGCACTAAAAGTTAAACCAAGTAAACATGCATATACTGCACTCATAGACATCACTTATTAGCTTTAATGAATTCAGATGATAACATAAATCAGAAATTTAACAAGTTTTCTGTTTCCTTTTTGGTTCACTTCTAGATTTTTGTTTGGCATCCTTGAGCAATGCCACACTATGCAAACCATCTCTATATCCCCTGTTTAATTGGATGCCCCTAAAGGGACAGTTAAATAAGTAAAGTTTTACAATTTTTGATGTTGCTCGGACTCTCCAAAAATGTTGCCACACCATGTCAGATCATCCAAAATTGCACTACTTTTGGAGGATCAGAAGACAGATTGTGAAGTGCGGAATCATGATATTTGTACTCATCCTCTTTCGTAGGAGTTATCAAAATCACGTGCAATTTTCTTCTAAAAGACTCGAGCAACAAAGGTACAATTACTGCTTATCGAAAACTAATTATGCAATCAGATCTGCCTAAGAGCACCACAGCTATCATTCCTCATAGATGCACGTCAAGGTGCTTTTTTAAAATCGCTAGACAAAGTTAACTAGAATCAAAAGGAACAACTACAATGAAAATACAAAGAAGCTTTATTTTTGAAGTACCTGGAATCTAAACATTCCACTAGAAGAACAAGGAGGCTTGGCCTTAAGCTCGTCAACAGCAACCTTAATCTTTTCCAATCCTTGCTCTAAAGTCGCCTCAAAATGCACTTTCAGATCACAGACGCTCCACAACTATCTTGATAACAGAAAAACTTGCATGTATAAGGCACAAAAAGAGCCAAATTGCGAGTAATACAAGTCGAAATCAATAATGCTGCATCCTCTGGTTCCAACATTCTGTTTTCTTGAATTGAACAGCGAACTACCTATATACACATTTAGGAAACACCAAAAATTTAAAAAAGAGAAAAAGAAAGATACCCATTAAGAGAAAAGGTTATTGTAAGACAACATGATAGATGTAAGCAACCTGAATGTTTGGGGTTTTGCAGAGACGATGCAGTGTGAAGCGCCGGGAAGTGGATAACGGAAAATGGTTGTAATCAGTGACATTGGTGAACATCCGGCGAATTGGGAAAGATGGATAAAAAGGAAATGCATGGCTTCCGGTTAAGCTGTAAGAATTCATTACCGCCGGCGAAAACTTTCCCGGTGGAAGCGGGCGGAAGACTGCGGGACAGTTGAATTGTTGATGGAAATTTGGAAATTTTTGGGAGTGGAGAAGATAAGTTGATAGATTTTATTTTTATTTATCGAAAAATTAAAAAATAAAAAGATAATTAAGAAAGTAAAAGTGACAAATAAATAATTAATACCAAAATATGAATAAATTTGATCAATAATCCGCGTAAATTAGAACAATTATAAAAGTTGTTTGAAAATTAGTCTATTTGACTGATAAATATAGAAGTAGCTCGATAATTTTACTTAAGTTGTTGGAATAACTAATATAATTATTTAATAAATTTTATAATTGTCGGAAGAAATAGTTAGAAAATTTAAAAAATTGTTTAATAATTCATTTGTCATTGTTACTAAATTGAAAATTTTAAAAATTTTTTAAGCTCTTCTCTCTTTTAGTTAATCGAAAACTTAAAAGACATTCAACTCTTAGAAACAGCCTCCGACGAAAATGCAAAATAAGATTGCATACAATAAGCCCTTGTAGTTAGAGCCTTTCTCGGACCTTTGCATAGAGAAAGCCTTAATGTATCAAGCTTGCTTTGCCCTTTCCTTTTTTGAGTGGGAATGTTTGGCCACTAAAATTAATTTTATCAAAAAAATTTAAAATTGAATTTGTGTCTCACTAATATTCTTTATAAAAATAATATTATAATTTAAATGTATTTTCTTAAATATGATTTATTATTTTTAAGTTTTAAAAACTAACAAAAGTATCCAACTTGATTAATTTATCTTAAACATACAATCAAGTTTGCTCTAACCCCTTGTTTGGATGATTATTATCCATTGTATTGTATTGTACTATTCGTTTTTATTTTGATTGTTATTTAAATTTCATTATATTGTTTTATTTAAATTTATCATTAGATAATAACAAAAAGACTCATTTTGTCTAACGACCAACTTGATGTAGTTGCGTCACTACTTTAATATTTTTTTCACATTTTTTACTTTATTTATTATTTAATAATTTTATTTTATCATTCATCATATCTTTTCATGGTATCTATCATACACCCTACAATTTCTCATAGGTTTATCATTCAAATTATAGATATATAACATTATGTAACGACGGAGAATAATATAATTTATCCAAACATTATATTCACTGAAACAATATAATACGATACAATATGAAACAATACATAACAATACTTATCCACCATACTAAAAATAGATGTACGACAATATTTATTTATTTATGAAATCAAAAGATAATTTACATTTAATTTCTAATTTACTCTTATCATTAATTTTAGTCATTTCCATGTTATATTTTTCAAAATATTTTATTTACTATATTCAAAAACATCGGACAGGTATTGTTGCATGGAACGAGTATATTTGATTGCATGTAGGAGCTACTACCTACTATCACAAATATCTTTTTATTTTATTTAAATTTTTTGAAGTTGAAGTTAAAGATAAAATTGTGTTTAATTATAATTTTTGTAAATACTATTTAGTTGTTTCAATGTAATTTAAACATTTAATATAATTTAAATTGGATTATTTTTATAAAAAGTTAGGGTAATTTGGGTAAAACAATATAGTGAAAGTGAAAATAGGTTTTGGGTATTTTTAAATTTTAAATTGTGTATGAAATTTTCACGATCAAGCTTTGATTTTCAATTATAGTAAAATATATTTTAAATAGTAAAAGTCTGTTTGGAAAGATATCCTGGTAATTGAATTTGGTGGAATTGAGTGTAATTACACTATGTGGCCTGTTTGGTTGGACAGGTAATTACATGGTCAGCAGGTAATTGGATGTAATTGATTGAGTGTAATTACACTTTCCAATTCACAGGGAGAGGTTGTGAATTGCAGGTAATTACATGGTGTAATTACATGTTGATTACTTTTTAATTTCTTTCTTTTATTTTTATTTTTATTTTTTTATTTTAGTTTATTTTTTATTTTGAGTATTCTAATTTTTTCTAAAATTATATTTTATTTTATAATATTTATTTTTCGTTTTTTTCTTTTTCTCAATCTTTATATGTCATTTGATTCCATATAATTTTTCATATTATCATTTTTTATTTATTCTTTATTTTATGTTTATATTTCATTAGCGTGTTTTTATTAGCATTCTAATTTTTATGTTAAAGTTGAATTTATTGTTGGATAAAGTTATAAATATGCATATTTTTTTTCTTTTAAATCATATTTATGTATGTTATATTTAAATTTGGTATAATAGTATTGTGTTAATTTTTTTATTTTGACTTTAAAACTTATGTTATATTTTTAGTTTCATTTGTTTTTGTAGTATTAACTTGATATTTCACATTACAAGCCTTTTTTTTTAGTTATATTAGATATATTATTTTTTTTATCAAATATTTTAACAATTTTACTATGACATTATATTTATAATATTTAATAGTTTTGTCAAACACACATTTCATGATGTTTGCATAAAAACTTATATTTTTAGTTTTTATAATTAATTTAAACAAAATATAAATTAATTTTTTATAATATTAGTTAAGAATATATATAATTAATATATTTTTAAAACACAATATATATCTTAAATATTTAATTTAATATTACTTATAAATACCTTTATTTGTCTAATCTAAATTTTTAAGTTCAAATAATTAATTTTTATTTTTAAAATTTAATAAAACCTTGTAATTACACATGTGCAACCAAACAGCACGCTTGTAATTACATTCTAACAAATAAACAGGACAATATAATTATCAGGGAGTGTAATTACTACCCTAGTAATTACAACAATTTCAATTACCATGTGACTTTTCAAATAGGCCCTAAAAATTCTCATGATCAAATTCAAAGGAGTCCTTATTTTATTACCTATATAGTCTATTCTTGCCCCCCCCCCCCCC
>DF358793.1:75680-88771 GCA_000787875.1 Solanum virginianum | reverse complement strand
GCTTGTGTAATTAATTTATTGATTTCTTCTTCTTCGTATTCTATGATTTTTTCCCATATTGTTTTCCTTATTTCTATTTCTGGTATTTTATTTAATATATATAAAATAAGTAAGAATCTTTTTAAGGAGGCCATGGAGAAGGTGAGGGTAATAAGGGAAATATTGAAGATATCCCAAAGTCGACAAAAGTCCTATGTCAATGTGAGGAGAAGGGATCTTGAATTTAAGGTTGGTAATTGAGTCTTTTTGAAGGTCTCATCCATGAAGGGTGTGGTTTATTTTAGTAAAAAAGGTAAGTTGAGTCCATGATTTTTTGGTCCTTATAGAGTGTTAAGGAGGATTGGTAGAGTGGACTATGAGTTGGAGGTTCCCAATGATATGACTATGGTTCATCCGGTCATCCTTGTGTCTATGTTGAGAAAGTGTGTGGGTGATCCTAGTACTATTGTGCCTCTTGATATTATGGGTGTTATTCAAGAAAATTTGACTTATGAAGAGGTTTTGGTAGAAACTTTTGATAGACAAGTGAATAGGTTGAGGAACAAGGATGTTGCTTCCGTCAAGGTTCTTTGGAGAAACCAACAAGTTGAAGGTGCCACATGGGAAGCCGAGGCAGACATGCCAAAGCGATATCCCTATCTCTTCCATTTTACTCAATCCTAAGGTACTAATTCTATGTCCCCTATGTAATTTATAGTCTTATGTATCAGCCCTTATGTGATTTGCATGCATTCATGTTTATGTTGACAAGTTCAGGGTGATCTCGACACTTATGTTGAGATTTTTGAAAATGATATTTACGTGCATTGTTACATTCTTGTTGGGGCTGATCTCTTCATGATTATCCTTCTTATGTATGTTTCTTTGACATTTGGGGACGAATGTTCCCAAGGTGGAGATATTGAAACGACCACAAAAAATGCTCAAAATGTGCCTCAGAAGTGCCCATAGTCGTAATTTCCATATATCACAAAATCTATGCGTGATATCAAAACTTCGGCTATATATTCATGATTATGGGGTAAAGTTGAGTGGGAAATGGGTCTAAACTCGATTTCAGAGCAACCGTATCAAAATTTTGTTTTCCAAAAATGTAATTTCCAAGGACAATCTATACCTCTGGCACGATGCGACTAGGGCGCTGATCAGTGTTATTTTTGCCAATTTTTGATTGTTCGGTCTAAAGGCCTTTGGTTCTTGAATGTAAACCTTCCTATGCATAAAAAACACCTACACTTAGTCATTTTTCAACCTCATATCATATAAGACATTCCTTAAAACCTTCATTAGAGCATCGACAATAATATTCGCTTTGCTGAGATGATAATGTACACTCATTTCATAATCTTTAAGGAGCTCTAACTACCTTT
This sequence comes from Solanum virginianum, assembly GCA_000787875.1. Classification (NCBI taxonomy): domain Eukaryota; kingdom Viridiplantae; phylum Streptophyta; class Magnoliopsida; order Solanales; family Solanaceae; genus Solanum; species Solanum virginianum. The sequence goes on along the minus strand of DF358793.1, from coordinate 87,401 downwards.
TTTGTCTAAGTTAAGATATTTTGGTGTGAACACATATAAACTCATTTCGGATCTTAAGGAATTCACTCAAGCTTCAAATTCTCAATCAAATCTTCATCAAGTAATTTTCCAAATTTGAGGTATGTGTGTTTCATCCTTTGAGTCCTTTCACCCATTGTGCCCAACCTTCCTTTTTACATAAATTTTATGTTTCTGAGTTGAATTACTTATGGATGTCATTTATAATAAATTTGACTATGAAGTATGTTGGGGTTTCATAAAAGTGTGACTGTTTAAGCATGTTTTAAGCTATGAAGCTATGATCTATTTTAAGATTTCATGAAGGGTTTCACTGTACATTACATATGGGTATTGCCAAGTGTTAATGGATTGATTTGCTTCGAGTTTCTTGCATGATTTTACTCTTAATTTGCATAGTTTTATACTAGCATTACACACCTACCAAGTGTTTGATAAAATATCTGGTTAAGGTTTCTTGAGTTGTTAAAGGTATAATGCATGGTATATGAGATAAGTGACTTTATGATGATGAAAGAAATGTCTATACAAGTGTTTAACATAGAAAGTATCTATAGTGTTGCAAGTTGACCATACCATAGATGAGGGGTATGTACCTCATCCACCTTATCGGGTGGTGGCAATCCCATACTATCATAGATGAAGGGTATGTACCTTATCCACCTTGTTGGGTGGTGGCAATTCCGTACTATCATAGATGAGGGATATGTATCTCATGCACCTTGTCTGGTGGTGGCAATATCGTACTACCATAGATGAGGGGTATGTACCTCATCCATCTTCCAAGCGCATGGCATCTCTTAGATTCCAAGTATTAACTTGCTTGGTCTATGATGATGGTTTCTTCCTACACGTGTAATATGTTCCATATGAGCACGTTTTACTTCAAGCATTGTTTATGCATGCCATGTTGCTAATATACTATCTCTTGCTTACAATTATGCATTTCGATTATATTACCTATCTCTTGTTGCATTATATTCTACATACTTAGCACATTCAAACATACTAACACATACTCTGTGCCTACATGTCATTACCATGTAGGATTTGGAGCTCCACATGATCACCTTCCTCCAAGTGGCTAGCACTATCTCTTCAAGCAAGTTTGGTGAGTCCTCAACTCGGAGGATGATATGTTTTGTTTCTATGTATGCAAAGACTGTCTTTATCTCATTATATGCTTTTGACTATAAGGGTCAGCCCAGAATGTTGTCTTGGCCCCTACTCAATTCTAAGTATAGAGGTGTTGTAAGCTATTTAATGATGTTATGAGCTTTAACTCTCTCGACTCTTGTATGTTTTAAGCCATGAAAGACTCCCTTAGTCCCTTGGCCTTATTTCTATTCTCTTATTGTTGTTTAATTTCTTTCGTGACCAAGGATGTATAATGATATGTTAAGAGGATTATTTTGGGTCCCTCTAGGTTCCCTATTCATTGTGTCACGTCTAGGCCCTACGCTTGGGTCATGATAGACTGGTAGGAAGTAACCTGAATTTTTCATTCTATCCACCATAACTCAAATAGAGTCAAAGTGTCTCCTAGTCGTAGGCAACCCAACCACAAAATCCATATTGATTTCTTCCCACTTCCAAGTAGGAATTTCTATGTCGTGGGGTAGGCCACTCGATCTTTGATGTTTGGCTTTCACTTGTTGAAAATTATGACAATCGGATATGAACTTGGCAATATATCTCTTCATACTACCCCACTAATACACCTCCCTCAAATCTCTATACATCTTTGTGGAACAGGGGTAAATAGAATAAGATGAATTATGGGCCTCCTTCAAAATAAACTCTCTCAAGTCATCAACACTAGGCACACATAATCTACCTTGGTACCTAAGGTTACCATCTCCCCCTTGGGAGAAAACCTCCACTTTACCATCCATCACTAAGGCCTTCAACTCTAGCAAGGCGGGGTCAAGATCATGTTTTGAATTTACTTCCTTAATCAAAGAAGATTTAGAACCATCAACAACCACTACACCACCATTTTCAAATTCATCCAACCTAACCCCAACCTAGCTACCTGGTGAACTTCTATAACTACCTCCTTGCCACCAACATCGATATGAGCTAGGCTACCCATGGACACTCTAATTAGAGCATCGACAATAATATTCGCTTTGCTGAGATGATAATGTACACTCATTTCATAATCTTTAAGGAGCTCTAACTACCTTTTTTGTCTAAGTTAAGATATTTTGGTGTGAACACATATTCGAGGCCATGAATTTTGCCTTCTTTTGGGTCAACTTTGTCATAGGGGAAGCAATAGAATAGAACCCATTTACAAACCTCTGGTAGTATCCCACCAAACCCAAGAAACTCCTAATATCTGATGGAGTCAAAGGTCTAGGCCAATTTCTTATCACCTCCGTCTTCTTAGGATCCACCTTAATGCCATCAGCCGACACCACATGCCCTAGAAAAGCAACCTCTTTTAACAACAATTCATAATTTTCATATTTAGCAAATAATCTCTCATTCCTCAAAATTTGCCAATCGATACCACATGCCCTAGAAAAGCAACCTCTTTCAATCAAAATTCACATTTTTCATATTTAGCAAACAACCTCTCATCTCTCAAGATTTGCAACACCACTATCAAGTGATTCACATGCTCTTCCTCACTCTGGGAATAAATCAATATATCATCGATAAAGACCACCACAAACATGTGAAGGTAGGGTTTGAAGACTCTATACATGAGATCCATAAATATAGCTGGTACATTAGTCAAGCCAAAAGAAATTACACAAATTTAAAGTGCCCATATGGGAATATCACACTCGCTGACCTTCACTTAGTGGTATACGAACCTTGTAGAGGTTACTTGTTCTTTATGGTAACCCTACTAAGTTGTCTATAACCAATGCATATTCTAAGGGAACCATCGTTTTTCTTTACAAACAACACTGATGTACTCTAACGTGACTTGCTAGACCTTATTCAACCCTTCTCCAATAAATCCGTCAATTGATCCTTCAACTCCTTCAATTCCTTCAATTCCGCCGAGACTATACGATAAGGGAGAATTGAAATAGGTTTTGTATCGGTAAGGAGGTCTATACCAAAGTCTATTTCCCTTTTGAGAGGAACACCAGGAAGCTCATTGAAAAAGACATCAAGAAACTCATTGACCACTGGAACCGACTCAATAGGAAGGACTTTAGACTCAACATCCCTAACCCTCATGAGATGGTAAATACTACCCTTAGAAATCCAATTTTGGGCTTTAAGACAAGAAATAAATCTAATCTTGACCACCACATTATGACTTTTCCATTCAAGGACGGGCTTATTAGGGAATTAGAATTTAACCTTACGAGTTCTATAATCGATAAAAGCATGATATGCATGTAACCAATCCATCCCAATAATATCAAAATCCACCACATTTAATTCAACAAAATCAAAAGGCATTACCTTATGCAATATGAACATGGGACAATTTCAATAGACTCTTTTAGCAACAATGGACTCACCAGCTAGGGTAGACACTTCATAAGGTTCACACAATAATTCGAGACTCATATGAAGCTTCTTGGCAACAAAATGAGTAATGAAAGGAAGAGTGGCACCCGAATCTATCAAAGCATACACATCATAATCAGATACCTTTAACATACCGATAACACCATCGGGAACCTCATCCAGTCCTTGCCTTCTTTGAAGAGCATAGAACTTATTTTGCCTTGGCGCACCCTTTTATTGGCCTCTTTTTATCATTTGACTAGCATTAGCACCTTGGCCTTGAGGATAACCATCTCTACCTTTGTTTTGAGAATGAGTACAATCAACAACCTTCTAACCCACTTCAGCACAACCATAGCAAGCATTATACTTTCTCAAACATGGGCCACTATGGTTTCTACCACATCTTTGGCACTTACGATTAGACACTCCACAATTACTATCTTGGAACCTTGTGTTATCATTAGCAAATCTCTTGTTAGGCGCATTGGAAGACCCTTGGCATTGGAACTTATGGCCTTGAGGAAACCGGCCACACTTAGAACCTTGGAAACCACCTTTAAATTGAGCCCTCTTGGACTCACCACTTCTTCTCTTTCTAAGTTTTTCCCTGTCTAGTTGTTTGGCATATGTCATGAGTAGAGACAAATCCATATCACTTACTAGCATAGTGGTACGACACTCTTCATTAACCAAGTTGGACTCTCCCGACACCAAATTGTTTATTCTAGCTCTAGGGTCAATCATCAAATGTGGAGCATACTTAGAAAGCTTGTTGAACTTAAGGGCATACTCCCTCACACTCATGGAACCTTGCTTAAGGTTCATAAACTCCATCATTTTAGCCTCTCTTAGCTCGATAGCAAAGAACTTGAGAGCATACTCCCTCACACTCATGGAACCTTGCTTAAGGTTCATAAACTCCATCATTTTAGCCTCTCTTAGCTCGATAGCAAAGAACTTGAGAGCATACTCCCTCACACTCATAGAACCTTGCTTAAGGTTCATAAATTCCATTGTGTAAACCAAATTTGGGCCACACCTTTGAATTGGTAGGCCGCTAACTTTGCTTTCTCCTCCGAATTGACCCCCATGATAGATAGCACCTTATACACCTCATCGATGAACTCTTGGGGATCCTCTTCTGCCTTTGACCCATGAAACTCTGATGGATTCATTCTTGTGAAATCCCTCACCCAAAAGGCCAGAGTAGGAGCATGAGGGGATTGTGCCACTTGGTTCATCTGGTTTGTCATAGCACGGGCCAATATTGTGATGGCATCCCATAACTCTTCTTGGGCTATCCCTCCATCTTGAGGAACTTGTAGAATGGGAGGGGTCGATTGCTCATCGAGAGTACAGGCTTTGCTTAGTCTTTCTCTTGGTATCGATATGATCTAGAAAAAACAAGAGCATTCATTAGGGGAAAAGCATTATATTAACACCTAAAGCATGATATAGACCATGAAGGAGTCAAATATTTCCTAAAACGCCTCATAGCCTCCCATTCATAGTTGTGGCGCACTTCACAACCATGGATTAGATTCTAGTAGACGTGGTGTGTTGGATTTTCGAGGACCATTAACAACCTAGTTCTCTGATACCAAGCTTTTCACGACCCAAGCCTAAGGCCTAGACGTGACTAAGGGAAGCAGGACTAAGGGAAGTCTTTGATATTCACAAAAGAATAAAAGAGTCAAGCTCATAGTATACACATATATACTATCCAACAACACCTCTACTTTAGAATGGAGCAGGGGCCAAGACACTCCCCGGGATCACCCTTATAATAATTATTCAACATAAGAAGGAGTCTCAACATAACATAGAAAGAGAGCTTAACCGACATAGACCAAGCGAGCTAATCCAAGACATGTCACCCCCTCAACAATGTGATCAAGACATGCCACCCCCTCGACAAGGTGTGGTCTACTTTCTATGGTAAACCATACATTGAATAATTCGAGGCATGTCACCCCCTCGACAAGGTGTGGTATAGCTAGATAGATCCACACTTATAACAAGGGTAAAATATATAATACTATGGTGGCATATAGTTTAGAGACTAAAGACTTTATATAAGGACCCCTTGAGTCGAGCCCCCATTTTAAGCCTCAATCGATGATAAGTCAAATTCCACGGAATACATGAAATAACCCTACTTTAATCATAACATTAATAGCTTGTAAAAGACATGATAACATGACTTGAGTAGCTCATAAACATTTTTAACCTCTAGTAGTGAGCCTAACATGCACATGAGAATAGATCATAATCATACATGAACCCTTGCTTTAACATGAATGGCTTATAAGAGGTAAAATCTTGAAATATGGCTAAGCTTGATACTTCCAACATCATAGATACTTTTCATGAATTCAATACATGTTTGAAAACACTTAATCATCATAAAGTCACTTGACTTGTAAATCATGTAATAGATCATCAATAGCTTGAGATTTCTTATCGTGTTATTTTATCAAACATATGATAGGTTCATGATACTTGTTCGAAATCATGGCATTCAAGAGTAAAACAAGATGATAAACTCAATGCAATTCAACCTACAAAAATTGTAGTAAAACCCTCATGTAGGGTACCTTGAAACCCATCACAAATGTCCATAATAGTTCATAGTTTCATAGCTCAAAACATGCATAGTCTCAATAGACAAAATTAATTCATGGAATAAGCTCGAAATAGGCACTCATGCATAATCAATCAATACTTGATGAAACCCCAACATTATTTATGTTCATATTTCATAATAGAAGATACCAATACATAATACAACTTGAAACCATGCGATTTTCATAAAAAGAGAAGGTTAGGCTCCATAGGTGAAAGGACCCATGGATGATGACCCACATACCTTAAACCTTAAATTAGTTGAAATGAACTTGAAGTAGACTTAGAGCTTGAAATGAGTCCTTGAGTTCCATAATTGAGCTTGAAATCCTATGATTGGAATGAGAGAATTGATAGAGTCTTAGAGATGTTTTGGAGAGGGTTTTGTGAGCTATAGAGTTGATAAAGGGCTAAGTATAGGAGATTCCACGTTTAAGTGGGCATGGGGATATGACCCCAATGCCCTTGAGTGAAATAAGAAAACCAAGGAAAATGTTACATCAGTTCGCGCCCTAGGCGCGACACTGACCAGACACAGATAATAAAATACACTAGTTCGCACCCTAGGTGCATCGCGACCTAGGCGCAGACGAATACTAGATAAGAAAAATTGATGAAAATTATTTTTTACTACGGGTCCTATAAAATCTAGGTTATATCGATTTCCCACTCAATTTACCCCCTGATTGCGAATATGAAGTTGGAGTTTCGAACTCGCGCATAGATTTTGAGATATATAGAAATTACGATTATGAGGTATTTCAAAGCACATGAGGGGTGTTTCACTCATACTATGGGTAGATAAAGAAATTATGAATTCAAAAACATAATCAAGCACTTACCCAATTAAATTGAGAATGAACCAAATCCAAAATTGATTGAGAATCACAAGATTTGAAGATCAAATTAATCGACAAGTGTATTCTCTTAATTTTCTCTCTAAGTATTATATTCTAACCCTAATTATAATGAATCTGATGACTCTCTCTGAAAAATGGCCTAAAACTACTATTTATAGTAATTTCAATAAAGTCCTTAATAAAATCAAAAAACAGGTTGGTGACTTTTACGAAAGGTCTTTACAACTCATAATCTGATTTACGAGTCGTAATCAAGGTCTCGTAATTAACTTTGGGGATCTTGGACTACTACTCTTCTACGAACCATCTTCACAACTGGTAAACTGATTTATGACTCGTACTTCAGACTCAGAGGCTTCAATTACTTCAAATTATTCCTCTTTGGAAATTTTCACGAAACCTATCTATACTACTCGTAGAATGCTCTACGACTTGTATAGAGGTCTCATATAGCTGATCTTCAAATATCATCCTTCATTGAAATTTGTCACGAAACTACCTCTACGACCTATAGATACACTATGACTCCTAGATGGTCTTGTAAATCACTAAAAACTAGAAAACTCAGCAATTTTCCCCAAAGTCAGAGCCAACCTGCTTTCTTGCAAAACTAAAAACAAAACCACATAAAAACCATAGAAGTCACATTGGGAACACACCAAATCTTAAGTTTTAGGCATCAAAAGTGTTGTATATTGATAGCACATCAGCATCTTCAACTTAAAATTACTGCTTGTCCTCAAATGATGACTCAATCTACATAAATAATACAGTAGCACACAGACCTCAACTTAATGATATACATCCCATACAATTCAAACTCAGATATCCACATTAGTGTTTTCAAAGCAGGATCAAATAGTTATTCAACTAACCTATGCAAACTGGTGTATATGACAACACAACTATGACAAGTAAGGAAATATCAATAGTCCACAATCACTGAATAAGTCAAATGCTAATAATACAATGCAAGTGCCTCACAGAAAGAAGTCCCATATTTGACACTCAATGATGATTTCATATTTAATCGTGGGACTGTGCAAGAGCACTTAATCTTACAAAAGATATTCATGCATGATGACTAATACCATAGGCTTGCCCCTATACTGATGACTCAGACCTTTAACTAACTGGACTAGGATCACTTTAGGAATTTTCAGTGTTGTAACGTAGGTTCAGGTGGCTTTGGTATGGCATTTTGCTAAAATAGTGACTAAAGGCCCTCCTTGAAACTACATTTTTCATCACTTTCACTCTACCAACTCTATAATTTTCACCTTATTCTTGGTTTTTCCTCATTCAAGCTTTTTCGGGTGTTTTCTTCTTATTTTTACCTTATTCTTGGTTTTACACTTCATTTTTCCTTTTAACTCATATCTAAGTCATATTTTCTTTTTCTTGAACTCCGTACATGATTTTTCTTCTTTTTTCCTCATTTCTAACTCACCACCTTATTTTTTTGCTTTATCCTTACACAGGCCACCCTCAACTTAGGCTTGTAACCTGTATTGAAGTTCACAATATCTCTCCTCCGAACTAGGGCCACTTTTGGTAGCCACCCTCAACTTAGGCTTTTTGCCTCAGTCAAGGTTCACGATGCTCAAGGAAAGATCAAGGCCAATTTCAAGGTTTATGACTAGATAAAGCTAGGCTAATTATGTGTTTTGAAAGAATTGTACATGTTAGGCTCAAATATTTGGAATAAGGGATAAATCATCATTTTGGTTAGTCATTTTTAGGCTAAAGTTGATTATTTAAAGAACAAAGGCCTAAGATCCTTTCTTATTCCATTAAATCTACAATCTAACATAGAGTAACAGGGCAAGTTTTGATTTAGCACCAAATGCACCAATCTAGCAAAATAAGCTCACACTCACATGACATTGCATACATTATCAACAAGAAACTCACAGATCATGCTTCGTATCTCAAATTAAACTTACTTATCAGAACAAATATTCCCGAACACCTAAATATGCATCGTTGTAATCTAACTACTAATCAAAATATTTTTTGTGGGTATCAATTTTCAAAACAAAATAGAAGAAAATGTTATATGCCATAAGTATTAGTACTATATGATACACATATTATCTAAACATACTAAACATGTTTATTAAATAGAAATTAAATATCCACGAGGAAAAAGAACACATGCAAGAAAACCTTGGGATAAAAAATTGGGGTAGTTATGGAACATAAGCTACTCAAACTTCACTGAGGCCTATAACTACCCAAACCCCATCGAAAAAGTTGTCCATTGTCCCCAATGCACAAAATCAAGCAAAAATAGAATATATAGGTGTCAAAAAATACCTGGGTGCCTAAGCGCCTGTCCACCATGGGTTACCTCCCATGTAGTGCCTGATTTACTATCGCGGCACGACATAGCTAGCATGAGTACTCAGATTTCCTCAAGATCCCATTCTTCAACTATCTAGTTCTCTTACATATTTCCAAGGTATAGCTTGACTCTTTGGCCATTTACTTTGAAAGCACCTCCACTTTGTCTCTCTAATTCAATGGCCCCATGATCGAAGACTCGTGCTACCCAAAAGGGTCCCAACCATCTAGTTTTGAGCTTCCTAAGGAACAACTTTAGTCTGGAATTGAAGAGTAGCACTAAGTCCCCTAGTGTGAATTGGCAGGTTTCTATGCGCCAATAATAATGTACCTTAATTCTTTTTATATACAAGTTTGAGCTCTCATATGTTTTCAATCGAAATTCATCAAGCTCATTGAGTTGGATTAATCTAGAGGTTTTTGCATCATTCTAATTCAGATTCAAGTTTTTCAATGCGCATATTGCATTATGCTCAAGCTCCACTAGCAAATGACATGCCTTGCCATTATACGGAGACATGCCTATAGGGATCTTGAATACATTCTAGTATGCCCATAATACATTATCCAGCTTCCGTGACCAATCTATTCAGTTTCCATTCATAGTCTTAGATAAAATCTGTTTAATTTCCCCGTTTGACACTTCCACTATCCCACTCGTTTGGGGATGATAAGGTGTCACCACCATATGTTTCACTTTACACTTCTCAAGAAGAGCTTTAAAAATTCTATTGCAGAAGTGAGAACCTCCATCACTGATGATATTTTAAGGAGTACCAAACCTTGAGAAAATATTCTTTTTCAAGAATGCTATGACACTTTTGCCCTCAAGATTTGCTAGAGCCATGACCTCAACCTACTTTGATACATAATCCATTGAAACTAGGATGTATTTATTTTTATGTGAGCTAACAAATGGTTTCATGAAGTCTATCCCCCATACATGAAATAACTCAATCACCATAATTGGGTTTAGGGGGAGCTCATACTTGAGGGAAATTCCTCCTTCTCTTTGGCACCTGTCGTAAGATTTGGCATAATAATGAATATCTTGGTGGATGGTGGGCCAATAATACCCACGTTGTAAGATCTTGGAGGTTGTTCGAATCCCACTATAATGCCCACCTATCAAGGATGAGTGGCATATCTCAAGGATGCTCATCATCTCAACCTCAGGGACACAGTGACAAATAATCTCACCGGTACATATACGAAATAAGTATGGGTCATCCCAAATGAACTTCTTCACATCAGACATAAACTTTTAATGTTGATGTGTGTTTAAGTCAGGGGCACGATATCACTCACCAATTAGTTTTCATAATTTGCAAACCAAGGTATTAGATCATAAGATGCAGCCACTCTCTCTCATCAGGAAAAGAATCATTTATATCCAACTCATCATCAAATTTCATCATAGCCCCATCTTCCAATATGGAGAGGTGATCTACAACCTAATTCTCTATCACTTTTTTGTTGATAACATCAAAGTTGAACTCTTGTAAGAGAAGAACCCATCTTATCAACCTAGGCTTTGCAACCTTCTTAGCCATCAAATATTTAAGTGTTGAGTTATCTTTATGCACTATTGCTTTGGTCCTAAATAGACATGACCTGGACATTTTGAATGCAAACTCTATTGTAAGTAACTCCTGTTCTGCGATGGTGTAATTCTTCTGGGCTGCATTTAGGGCTTTACTAGCATAACATATGGGATGTAATATCTTCTCCTTATGCTACCTCAATACCACACCCAGATCTACCCTACTTGCATCACGCATGATTTCAAAGGGATTGGACTAGTCCGGAGCCACAATGATTGGCGCTGAGATTATCTTCTTCTTTAGCTCTTTGAAGGCTTTTAGACATTCATCATCAAACACAAACTTAGCATCTTTCTCCCATATTTTACACATTGGGCATGAAAATTTGGAGAAGTCTTTTATGAACCTCCAATAAAATCATGCGTGCCCTAAGAAACTCCTCACACCCTTTACTGAGATAGGTGGCTGAAGCTTCTCAATTACTTCCACTTTAGCTCTGTCAAACTCAATGCCTTTGCTAGATATCCTATGCCCCAACAGTATACCCTCTTTGACCATGAAGCGTCACTTTCCTAATTTAGTACCAGATGGCTTTCTTCACATCTTTGAAAAATATCATGTAGGTTCCTCAAGAAATCCTCAGATGAGTTCCCAACCACACTAAAGTCATCCATGAAGACTTCAATAGTATTCTCCACCATATCTAAAAAGATGGATATCATGCATCTCTGAAATGTCGTTGGGGCATTACATAACCCAAATAACATCCTCTTGAATGCAAAGGTGCCATAAGGGTATAAAAATGTTGTCTTTTCTTGATCCTCTAGGGCAATGACGATCTG
>DF358793.1:29710-72937 GCA_000787875.1 Solanum virginianum | reverse complement strand
TTAGCTTCTTCGAGCTAGGAAGTACCTCTTCAAAAAGGCCTTCTGCAAATCTATCCAACTAGTGATCAAACTCTGCGAGAGCTCAGATATCTATAATGCAGCATTGTCCATAAGAGACAATAGGAAGACGCGAAGTCCAACAACATCCATAGACAGATTTTGTGTTCCTATCATACTCTTGCAAACAAATGTAGGATTGTGCAAGTGACTATGTGGATCCTCTAATGGTAAGCCCACAAATAGCCTATAGTTCTGCAGCATCTGAAGTAACCCACTAGAAAGTGTGAACATTGTGTCTGCCGGTAGTGATGGCAGCACAGTAGCTCCTATCACATCCATAGCCATAGGATTCAACCTATACGGATTTCACCGGTAAGAATTGTCATTGAAATCTTGAAGCTGTGGAACATCCTCTAAAGGTAGAGGGTTTTCATTCCCATCATCATCAATATTACCCTGATTTAAAATTGCATTGGCTGCACTGTTGCAATTTTCTTGGATCATTCTTCTTGTAATTCTTTGGGTCTTTGGATCAAGTGGAGCTAAGGGATTGTTTGACTCTAAGTGTTAGGCATACACTACTAGTATACCCTACAAACAAGAAAACCAAAAGCAGAAACAAAAGTAAAATATAATGGAACTAAGGATTAAAATTTGAATTACAATTACTAGTGAATTCAACTAAGTCTAGCTGTATTCCCCGACAACGGTGCCAAAATCTTTGATCACGCCCAAGTTACACCTCCTTTTTAGAGGATAAAGTTGTCATTGTCAAAGTATAAAACCTAACCGAGGCTAGGGTTAATCCCATAGGGAATACGTAGACTCATGACAATTCACAAATGAGAAATTCAAGTAATTAACCAACTCAATTCCCCGAAGGGGGGGTTGGAGTAATCAATAAGAAAACAAAGTAAACTAGATATAAGAGGAGAAAATCAACAATAGAGAGCAACTTGGGTATTGTGTTACCCATGATTCACCAGCTTACTATTACTAGATAACCTAATTCTCGACTAGAGTATACCATGCAGGATGGTAATTTAAGTTGACCAAGCCCTTTGGTCAAAGGTGAGAGGCAAATTTCACTATATGACTTGACCCATCTCCATAGGTGCAATACTAACCATTATCTATAGTCCCAATCAACCTCCCTTTGGCCTAGTTTGGTTGATTAGATGAGAACACATCATCGAATCCTATTAATCAATCTTTTTTCCTATTCATTACTACATTGGTCCAATAAGTAACACTAGGCAAGTTCTAATGTTCGCCATCACTAGAAAACATGCAAAACAAAAAGAATTGATTAATACATCCAAATACTCATTACAAGAGTTGCAAATTACCCAGGTTTACTTGGTTAGATCTTTATGGTTCCCACAACCCTAAGTTGTGGATTTAGTAACTCATATTATGGGTAGATGAAGAAATTATGAATTGAGAAAACATAAGACACTTAATCAATCGAATTGAGAATCAAACAAATCCAAAATTGATTAAGAATCACAAGATTTGAACATTAAATTAACTTACCAGTGTATTCTCTCAATTTTCTATCTAAGTATCATATTCTAACCATAATTATAGTGAATCTAATGGCTCTCTCTGAAAAATCACCTAAAACTACTATTTATAGTAATTACAATTAAGTCCTTAATAAAATAAAAAAACTGGTTGGCAACTTCTACGAAAGGTCTTTATAACTCGTAATATGATTTATGAGTCTTTATCGGGGGTCTCGTAATCAGCTTCCAGGATCTTTGACTTCTCTTCTATGAACCATCTTCACAACTTATAAACTGATTTATGGCTCGTACTTCAGACTCAAGGCTTCAACTATTTCAAATTTTCCCTTTTTGGAAATCTTCACGAAACCTATCAATACGACTCATATAGAGGTCTTGTATAGCTGATCTTCATATATCATCCTTCACTGGAATTTGTCACAAAACTACCTCTACGACTCTTAGAGGGTTTCATTAATCACAAAAAACTAGAAACTCTACAAATTTTCCCCAAGTCATCGCCAACCTACTTTCCTACAAAACTAAACACAAAAACACATAAAAACCACAAATGTCGCATTGGGAACACACAGAATCCTAAGCTTTAGGCATCAAAAGTGTTGTATTTTGAGAACACATCAATTAATAGGACATGAACTCTTTGTGGAAGCACTATCTCTCTGCCCCTATGCACGATTTGTCTTGATCACTCTTTCCATTCGCTTTCCTATCCTTGCAAATGGAAGATTTAGAAACATACCCCCCATAATAGTGTAAGCACAGGCTTGACTGTTCTTATCAAGGGCAGTGTAGAAGATCTCCACCAAGGTGTCATCAACTATCTTGTGGTCAGGGATACTCCCCAAACATTTTATGAACCACTCCCAAGTAGTTCTTATAGAATCAACAAGAAGTTGCTCGAAGTTGTTGATCCGGTCCTTCAACTTAAGCTTCTTCGATCTATGGAAGTATCTCTCTAAAACGACCTTCTGCAAGTCTAACTAACTAGTGATTAAACTCTGTGGTAGCTCAGATAGCCATAATGCAATATTCCCCGTGAGAGACAATGGGAAAACATGAAGTCTCATAGCATCCATAGACATATTTTGTGTTCCCATCATACTCTTACAGACAAATACCATGTCGTATAGGTGGCTATGAGGATATTCTGATGGTAAACTCATAAATAGCCCATGGTTCTATAGCATCTGAGTAACTCACTTGAGACTGTGAACTTTATGTCTATTGGTAGTGGTGGTAACACAATGGCCCCCATCAATTATATAACCATAGGTTTCAACCTATACTGATTCCACTGGTAAGCATTAACATTGAAATCTTGAGGCTGTAAAATATCCTCCAAAGGAGGTGGGTTCTCATTCTCAGCATCCTCATTATTATTCTTATTCAGAGCTATATTGGCCGCGTTATTGGCATTGTCTTGGGATATTTTTCTCAACGTTCTATGGATCTCTGGATCAAATAGAGTTAAGAGATTGCCTTAACTCCGAATGTTAGGCATATACTACACCTACACCCTGAAAAGAAACAAAAATAACAAACAAAAGTAAAATAAGGGAACTAAGCATTAAGACTTCAATTACTAATGAATTCACTAAGTTTAGCCATATTCTACCGTAACGATGCCAAAATCATGATATCGCCCCCAAGTTACACCTTCTTTTTAGAGAAAAAACCGATCATTTTCCAGATATATAACCCAACAAAGGTTAGGGTCGAACCTACAGAGAATACGCAGAATCAAGAAAATTTACCAATTTACAATTTGAATAATTAACCAACTTAATTCCCCAAAGAGGGGAGTTGTAATAATCAATGCGAAAGTAAACTAACTATCATAAGAGAGAAGTCAATAATGGAGAGAAACTAGGGTATTGTGTCCCTATGATTCCCCAACTCAGTATCACTAGATAACCT
Source organism: Solanum virginianum (assembly GCA_000787875.1). Taxonomy (NCBI): domain Eukaryota; kingdom Viridiplantae; phylum Streptophyta; class Magnoliopsida; order Solanales; family Solanaceae; genus Solanum; species Solanum virginianum. The sequence continues at coordinate 69,491 of DF358793.1, read as the reverse complement.
AATTCTTGTCTAGTATATAGCATGCAAAATGGCAATTTAAGTTCACCAAGCCCTTTAGTTAAAGGTGAAAGGTGAATTTCACTATATGACTTGGCCCATCTCCATAATTTGCATTACTAACCATTACCTATTAGTCCCAGTACACCCTCCGCTTAGTCCAATTTGGTTGATTAGACGAGAACATATTAATCAAATCCTGTTGATTAATCTGTTTTTCTATACATTACTACCTTGGTTCAGTTAGTAACACTAGGCTGGTTCTAATGTTGGTCACCACTAGAAAACATGCAAAATGAAGATAGTTAATTAGTTCATGCATATACACCTTCCAAGAATTGTGAGTTATCTAGTTTTTACTTTGTTAGTTCTTCATGGTTCATACAATCCTAGTTATGGATTTAGCTACTTATGCTATGTGTAGATGCAGAGATTATGAATTGAGAAGACATAATTGAACACTTACACAATAAAATTAAGAAAAAGCAATCCATCTTCAATGAAAATCGCAAGCTTTAAGAATGAACTAAACCATAAGTGTTCTCAAAGACTCTCTAATATGATCTTACAATTTTCTCTCTGAAAATATTGAGTTCTCTGAGTGCTAGGCAAAAACTTATGAAAAATAACCTAAAATACCTATTTATAATAATTAAATTCAAGTTCTAAATAAAATTGGAGAACTGGTCGGCATGCCATCTGAAAGGTACTTTACGACCCATATTGAAATTTACGACCCGTAATAGGGGTATCGTACTAAGCTGCTAGCATTTTTGTCTTCAATTCTATGACACTCCTCTAAAACTCGTAAAGTTTTTTTGACCTATAAAGGGGGTTTCTTCTTATGACATTCCTGCATGTCTACTTCTCTGATCCTCAGGGCATGAATCCTCTTCTACGACTCATAAATTCATCTATGACTCATCTGCATGTTCATAGAATGAACTTTAAAAATCGTATCCTCACTGCAAATCTTTACGAAACCTCTCTACAGCCTGTAGAATGGTCTATGATCCATAGAGGGTCTCGTATAATAGCAAAATGCAGCAACGTCTGAAACTTTCCCCAAAATCATGGCCAACCTATAATACTACTGAAATAGACACAATAACACATAAAACCCACTAATATCACATTGAGACCACACAAAATTCCAAGTTTTAAGCATCAAAAGTGTTGTATTTCGGCAGCACATCATCCACCAATGTGTTTCCAGTGACTAGGAAGGGCCTTCCCAAGATGATTGGGACTTTGAAGTCAATCTTATAGTCAGAATCACAAAGTCTGTGGGAAATATGAATTAATCCACTTTGACAAGGATGTCATATAGTATACCCATAGGCTTCTCCACTATCTAGTCAGCTATCAACAAACGTATGTTCGTTGGAGTAGGGCTCCCAATCTTAGCTTCTTGAAGATCGCAAGGGAAATCAAATTTATGTTGGCACTAAGGTCACACAATGCTCTTGCTAACTTCACATCTCTAATAGTATAGGGTATGGTGAATGTGTCTGGATTAAGGCTACAAATGGATAGGATTTTTCCCGGTCCAATCCGCTCCAGTTCTAGTTCGGGTCTTTATTATTCTTATTCAGAGCTATATTGGCCGCGTTATTGGCATTGGGTCTGGTTTCGATTGTTTCGATTTTGTTTGAACTAGTGATGAACTGATAAATTATGGTACCAGAATAGGTACCAAAACAAGTCTGGGGTTTTTAACTGATTGACCCAGTTTTGGTAAACCCGATTCCGATCTTGTTTTGGACTGGTTCAAATGGTCACTTTTTTCCAGCAACAACTATATAGTCATTTTCAGCATTTTTTGACTGGTAGAGGGGGGAGGTCACTAACGACTAATTGCCTAACCTCCCACCTTTACACCCCTCTACCCCATTACCCCCGTAACACTATAAATATAACTCATTTCTTTCATTTTTTCCACAAATTCAATCTCCTTTCTTAAAATTTCTCTCAACTCTCAAGTCTCAATTCTCAATTCTCAATCTCTCTTAATCATTATAAAAATTATTTTTGTGATATTGAATAATTGGAGTTTGGAGGGGTTTTTTTTTGAAGTAATTGGCAACCTTCAATTAGCATCTCTCAATTCCAACTTTTAGTTATATGTCTGCTTTTATGCAGACGTTCAGGATATTTCGTTTCAATTTTATTCTTGTTATTTATTTATTTACTAAATTACTATTTTTTTAAATATTCATCTTGCTTGTTTTTATTATATTTTTATTATTTTAATTTTAAACATCGATTAACAAAGAAATATTGAAAAAAGACCAAAGTTCGAAAAAATAGGGATGGAAGTAGTTCTAGATAATTAATGCCTAGATTTAGAATTAATACTGATGATTTTACTCATATTGATGAAACTATTTTTATGTTACGTCCAAATGTTATATAATTTAATTCACCAAATCAAATAGACCATGAAACATTAAATAGATGTTTTACTAATGTTGAGGAAGATTTTGATGAAGAAGTAGAAATAGAAAATTATGAAGAAAATGATACCCCTACTAGCCCAACAACGAAATTACCCACCCAACAAGATGATATCCCCCCTTACCTACATTTACTAAAGCTACAACTGAACATCCCAAAAGATCTTTAGTTTGGTTATTTCTAGTACAAAATAAGCGAAAAAACTACTGTCCAATGCACAAAATGTGAGAAAATAATGAATCATTTGACTACTGGGTCGCATGGAGGGACGGAGCGGGTAGCTACACATTTGAGAAAATGTAATCCAGAATTTACTCATCTAGAAGCTGTGAATAGGGCTAAGAAAAGAGGTGAACCTTTAATTGAGGAATCTGTAGGCGGTTCAAATATGGTTTAAAGTGTTTAAATATGTCTAATCCAGCTGGTCCAAGCAAACCCTGCATGTATAGCAAAGAAAAAGATCATGAAGAATTAACAAAATTGGTTACTGTTTGTGGTTTGCCTTATAGTTTTCCTTCGTATTCGGGTTATACTCATTATATTTTGAATTATTTTGGATTATGTGATAAAATAATGAGTTGTACTTTAAACAATGCTTCTAATAATTTGAGAGCAGTAATTTTTTAAAAATTGAGAATTTATCTTATTGATGATGATGTTTTTCATATTAAATATGCAACACATATTTATACTTTGGTAGTAAAAGATGGTGTTAGTAATTTTGTAGTTTCTTGTAAAAAAATTAGACTTGCTTCAAATTGAATTTTTAAATCTAAATAAAATCTAGACTTACGAAATTTAAAAATTATTGTAAAGAAGATCAACTTTAATATAGAAAAGTTTCAAGAGAAGTTTTCTATTAGATGAAATTCTTTATTTGAAATGCTTGAAGTTGCTTATAAATATCAAGATCCGAAACAAAAGGTTTATAATGCTCGTAATTCGAATTTAACTTTAAGACTTTGTAGAGATGATTGGGAAGAGACAAAATATTTTATTGAGTTTTTAAGAATTTTTTATATTTCTACAAATATTATTTCTAGTCAGTATTATCTGACTATTTCTTCTGTTTATTAAATATTTGTGGTATTTCATCTGAATTTGCAAAATATAAAAGAAAAGATAAGTTTAATGATTCAATATATTTTATGATTGAAAAATTTGGAAAAATACTATTTTCCTATTCCTTAAATTTATTTGACTGCTACTTTATTTAATCCTTCTTACAAAATAGAAGGTGTTGAAAAAATGGTTGAATTTTTTTTATGTTAATTTAGAAATTAAACCTGCTGAAATTCCTAGTCTTGAAGATTGTAAAATTAGTATAATACAAAAAGCTAAAAACTTATATGATGCATATAGAGCCATGAAAAAAAAGTTCCACCAGTTTCACCTCAACCTCGTAAACATAGAAAAAATGATGTAGATGATATGATGGATGATTATCTTGGTCTTGAAACTTCTAGTAATTGTGATTTTAATGAATATATTAACCAGAGATTGGAAAAGAATAGGCATGATAATGAAGAACCTCAATTATTGTTGTGGTGGAAGAATCATGGAGAATAATTGAAATGACCCCAAAAAGTGCCCAAAAATGTGCCTCGAAAGTGTCCAGAATCATGATTTTCATACATCTCAAAATTCGTGTGTGATATCGAAACTTTTACTTCATATTCTTTTTCAAGGGGAAAAAATATAGTGGGGAATGAGTCTAACCCTATTTTAGAACAACCATATCAAAATTCGAAAATGCAAAGTGAGCAATTTGCAGTGAGCTAGCGCGCCGCAGGCGCAACACGCCAGGGGCACGGAGAAGGAGTATCTTTTTCCAGTTTATTAGTTCGATCGAAGGCTTTTGGGTCTTGGGACTAAGTCTTCCCATACATAAAAATACCTATACTTAGCCATATTTCACTTTCATATCATACAAGACATTTCCCAATACTCTTTCAAACACTTAGACAAATATTTCACCCAATTCAAGTGTCCCAAACTCACTTCCGGATCTCAGGAAACTCATTCAAGGTTGAAGCTCTCATTCAAATATAGTTCAATCTTATTTATGTAGTTTAATACCATCGTTAGTCCCCTATATCAAGCCAAGTTCAAAGAAATTTCTGTTGGCTAAGTTTTGCACAAGTACCAGTAGGAGGGTCAACTTTAAAGGAGCATATCTATTAGCACACAAAGCATTGGGTGACACACAACCTACCAAATCAAAGACCTTTGAATTATCTTTCCAACACACATGGTTTTACCTTATTTAGAGTTCGGATGAAGAAATTATGCCCATTTTCATAGAACTTCTATATGATGGGGTATATATTGGTTTTTGCCAAATTCCACCTCATTAATGGCATTCCATAAATTTAACCATTTCTATTGGTATTTTGGGAATTCCTATTCTATCTTAACACCTCCTAAAGACCTAACCTAATTTCTAAAGATCAAATTCACTCCTCCCAATTGTAATACACTCTCAAATTCTCTCAAGAGCCTCCAGCAAAATCCCAATACAAATTCATAAAAACTAAAGACCAAGCTTTGGATTCCAAGACCCATTTCTACACTTCAAGTCTTTTCACAACTCAATTTCAAGAAATTCAAGGCCTAAGGTATGTTGGTTTCATTTATGGGTACCTTTCGTCCATGAAGCCCAATCTTCAATTTGTATGAAAATTATATGTTTTCAAGTTGTGTTGCATATAGGTATTATTCATTAAAGATTATGATCATATACTACATTCGAATTTCATAAAAGTTTGATTGAAAATACATGATTATTATCTCTAGAGTGTTGGGGATGACCAAACCTCACTTGGGAGGTTGTAGGCTCGGGTAACCTTGTTGAGGGGTTTGTACCTCGATCGCGTCGCTCGGGAGGTGGCAGGCCCGTGCAACTTTGTTGGAGGTTTGTACCAATCAACCTTGTTGGGGGGTTTGTACCCATCAACCTTATTGGGGGGTTTGTACTCTATCAACCTTGTTGGGGGGTTTATACTCCATCAACCTTATAAAGGGTTTTGTACCTCTTGCGCCTCTCTAAGGAGGTGGTAGGCCTTGGATTACACTAAGAATGGTCACTGCTTACACATATAGTATGTTTTATGTATGCATGATGTACTCTAAGAATCTTCCATGCATGTCATATTGCCATATGCTCATCTATTGCCTAATTTTGCATTTTGATTATAATGTCTATCTATTGTTGCATTACTTCCTACATACTTAGTACATTCAAATATATTAACACATACTATATGCCTATACGATATTACCATTTAGGAACTGGAGCTCCTATTTATTCTCTTCCTTGTGGCTAGATAGATTGTTCAAGTTAGGTTTTGGCGAGTCCTCCAGTGAGGGGCCAATATCTATCTTCTTTCATGCTTATGTTTAGACTATATCTTGTATATTTGGATTACCTAATGTCATTAGTATGAGAGTGAGCCCAGTTGCTTTTCTTGGCCCCCACTAAGTTCTATGTTTAGAGATGTTGTTGGAGAAATATGTAAGGATGTTATGAGCTTGACTCTCTCTTGACTCTCTTGAAGTTTTTATGAAATAAAGGTTTTTCCTTAGTCCCTATACCTTTATTTCTACTCTTTTATTGTGTTTAATTCTGTGACCAAAGATGTCTAATAATATGTTAATAGGCTTGCTTTAGGTTCCCCTTGCATCGTGTCACATCTAGGCCCTAGTTTGGGTCGTGACAATAATTTCCGAAACATGCTAGCGTTGAAATACCCCAAAAGGCCCAAAAAATGTGCTTTGGAAATGCCCATAATCATAAATTTTATATATCTCAAAATCCGTGTGTGATATCAAAAATCCAACTTCATATTCTTGATTAGGGGGAAAAATTGAGTGGGTAATAGGTATAATCCAATGCTAGAGGACCCATATTCCTATCCCGTATGCATCTATGACCAAACCATGACTCGAACTTAGCGCGAATCAGTGTAATTCTGTCCTTCGCTATAGGTCCGTGACACGGACCAAACGCGGACCAATGTTGATTTTTCCTTAGTTTTCCATTTTGGGCCAAGGGCCTTGGGGTCATAGCCCCATGCCCACTTATGTGTGAAAACACCTATACATAGCCATTTTTTAACTCTATATCACTCAAGTCCCTCTCAAAAACCTCTCTAAGATTTAACCAAATATTTCATCCAAGTTCAAGTGTCTCAAGCTTAATTCCAATCTCAAGAACTTCATTCAAGCTTCAAGTCTTCTTCAAGTCTACATCAAGGAATCCCTAAATTTAGGTATGTGGGTTTCATCTATTGGGTTCTTTCACCAATGGAGCCCAATCTCCATTTTAAGAAAATTGCATGTTTTCAAATTGTTTTATCTATGGGTATCTTCTATTATGGATTATGAGTATAAATTATGTTGGGGTTTTTTTGAAATGTTGATTTATTATACATTACTATCTATTTCAAGCTTGTACTATGAATGGGTTTTGTCTATTGAGACTATGCATGTTTTGAGCTACGTAACTATGATCTATTATGAGATTTGATGAAGGATTTCAAGGTATCCTATATGAGGGTTTTACTATATGTTAGTTGGTTGATTTGGATTGAATTTTCTCATATTATTACACTCTTAAATTGCATGATTTTGAACAAGCATTATACACCCACCAAATGTTTGTAAAATGTCTTGACAAGGATTCTCAAGATATTGATGATTTATTGCATAATTAATAAGTCAAGTGACTTCATGATGAATTTGGGCTTTCAAAATATATTGAATTCATGAACATGTCTATGATGTTGTAAATGTCAAATTAAGACTTTTTTCAAAGATTTTACCTCTTGTAAGCTTTTGATATTAATGCAAAGGTAATGTTCGATGATGATCTATTCTTATGTTTTAAAGTTAAGCTCACCATTAGAGGTCAAAGTTGTTTTAAAGCTACTAATGTCATGTTTCCATGTTTCTTACAATTTGCTAATGTGTGATTATTTCAATTATTCCATGGGATTAGGCTTAGCACAGATGGATTGGATATGGCATGGACCATCTTCATGAGTTCATATTCCTTTCCTCAAAACTATGTGCCAACATAGGAGTATACTTTACCCTTACTTTACTAGTGGATCCATTTTTATTACTCCTCAAAACTATGTGCCAACATAGGAGTATACTTTACCCTTACTTTACTAGTGGATCCATTTAGTGCACTTCTTAATGAAATTCTTTTTGAAGTGGGTCATGTTCTTGTAAAGAGGGTTACTTAATAAGATATAGGTCATCTTTCTGTAAGGTGAAGTATAGTTTACCTTGGCAAGTAGACCACCTCTTTACCGATCAGGGGTAATCATCGAAATTCCAAGTTGTAGCTCACTTGGTCTTATTCTTTGTCAGTTGAGGTCTCTTCTCACATATGTGTCATGTTCTATGCAAGTTGAATGATTCATAAACATGGTATACATCAAGCATTGATCATGCATGCCATATTGAGATTATACTTATCTATTGCCTATCACTATGTATTTTGACTATATTGACCGGTGTCTTGTTGTATTGCATCCGACATACTTAGTACATTCAAACATACTAACGCATACTTTATGCCTACATGATATCACTATGTAGAGACTAGAGCTCCTCTTGAAAATCCTCCACAAGGCTAGTAAGATTCTTCAAAGACAAGCTTTGGGGAGTCCTCAAGTTCGAGGACACTATTTACTTTCTTGCTATTTCAAGAATTCTTGTGTTGAACATTTGACATTATGAGGGTGAGCGCAAAAAGTGTCTTGGCCCCCACTCCATTCTAACTTAGAGGTATATGTTGGATATTATGATGTTATTATGCTATGAGCTCGACTCTTATGCTTTGTTTATATTCAAGACTTCCCTTAGTCTCACTTCCCATTTTATATATCTTTTGTTATTGTTTACTTTGCTTCCGCGACCAAGGATGTGTAATTGATATGCTAAGAGGCTTGATTGGGTCCCTTCGAATTCCCATTCATGGTATCACATCTAGGCCCTAGGCTTGGGTTATGACAAACTTGGTATTCGAGTACTAGGTTGTTAATGGTCCTCAGAATCCAACACACCATATCAATTAGAGTCTTATTCATTGTTGTAAAGTGCACCACAACTATGAGTAAGAGGCTATGAGGTGTTTTAGGAAATATTTCCCTTCTTCATGATCAATGTCATGCTATAGAAGTTAAGGTAAGGCTTTTACCTAATGAATATTCTTTGCTATTCTTGATCATTACAATTCTGAGAGGAAGAAGAGCTCATACACTCGAGGAGCAATCAGCTCCTCCCGCTCCTCAAACTCCTCTAGAAGGCGGGGTAGGCCAAGAAGAATTCATAGATGATATTGCAATGTTGGCTCTTGCTATGACCAACCTAATGACCCAAGGGGACCATGTCCTTCAAGCTCCTACTCCGGCTCAAGGGTGAGGGATTTTACTAGGATGAATCCACCGGAGTTCCATGAGTCCAAGGTGCTTGGGGACCCCCAAGGATTCATTAATGAGGTGTATAAGGTATTGTCCATTATGGGGATTAATTTGGAGGAAAAAATAGAGTTAGCGGCCTACTAACTCAAAGAAGTGGCTCGAATGTGGTTCACTCAATAGAAGATGGAGAAGGGGAATGATGATGCTATCCCTTGGGAAGAGTTTAAAGCCGTATTTCTTAACCAGTTATTTCCTATTGAGCTAAGGGATGGAAAGATGATGGAATTTATGAACCTTAAGCAAGGTTTGATGAGTGTGAGGGAGTATGCCCTCAAGTTCAACCAATCCTCCAAGTATGCCCTATAATTGCTTGCTGAGCCTAGATCAAGGATGAACAAATTTGTGTTGGGTGTGTCCGACTTGGTTAATGAGGAGTGTTGTAACACCAAGCTAGTAAGTGATTTGGATTTGTCCCACCTTATAACATATGTCAAATTACTAGAGAGAGAAGCTTAGAAAGCGAAGGATTGGTGAGTCCTAGAGGGCTCGATTTCAAGGTGGGTTCCAAGGCTCTAAGGGTGGCCGGTTTCCTCTAGGCCATGAGTTCCAAGGCCAAGGGTCATCCAATGCTTCCAAAAAGAGATTTGCCAATGATAGGGTGTCTAATCAAAGATTCCAAGGGGGTAATGAGGGGCTGACAAATCCTAAGTGCCAAAAGTGTGGAAAAGGACATGTTGGCCCATGTTTGAAGAACTCTGATACTTGCTTTGGTTGTGTTGAACTAGGCCACAAAGTTATTGATTGTCCTCACGCTCAATCCAAAGGTAGAGATGGTCATCCTCAAGGCCAAGGTGCTTATGTGTGCCAAAGAGGGAGGGGAGGTCATTAAAGAGGTGCTCCAAGGCAAAATAGATTCTACACTCTTCAAGGGAGACAAGGTGTTGATGAGGTGCCCGATGTTGTTACCGGTATATTAATAGTTTTTTATTTTGATGTATATTCATTGATAGACTCGAGTGGTACTCTTTCTTTTATTACTCCTTTTGTTGCCAAAAAGCTCCATGTTAGTCTCCAATTGTTGTGTGAACTTTATGATGTGTCTACCCTCATTGGTGAGTCCATCGTTGTTAAAAGAGTCTACAGAAATTGTCCCTTGTTCATTTTGCATAAAATCTTGTCTTTTGATTTTGTTGAATTAGATATAGTGTATTTTTATGTCATTCTTGGGATGGATTGGTTGCATGCATACTATGCTTCTATTGATTGTAGAACTCGTAGGGTTAAATTCTAATTCCCTAATAAGCTCTTCCTTGAGTGGAAAAGTCATGATGTGGTGGTCAAGGGTATATTCATTTCTTGTCTTAAAGCTCAAAAGCTGATTTCTAAGGGTTGTCCCTATCATCTTGTGAGGGTTAAGATGTTGAATCCAAATTTCTTCATATTGAGTCAGTTCTGGTGGTTAATGAGTTTCTTGATGTCTTTTCCAATGAGCTTCCTAGTGTTCCTGCTGAAAGGGAAATAGATTTTAGAATAGACCTTCTTCCCAATACTCAACCCATTTCTATTCCCCCTTACTGTATGGCCCTAGTGGAGTTGAAGGAGTTGAGTCACGACTAGGACCTAGGGCCTAGACGTGACACGACGAATGGGAAACTCAAAGGGGCCCCAAACAAGCCTCTTAGTATACCATTACAAATCTTGCATCGCAAAAGCAGTTATACAACAACAATAGATAAAAAAGGGAAATACGGGTCTAAGGGACATTTTTGATACTACAAAAACATCACTAGCCAATAGCGTAACATTATCATATCATAAGGTTCCAACAACACCTCTAATACATAAATAGGAGCAGGGGCCAAGATAATCTCTGGGCTAACCCTCATAGCCATAAGTTTCCAACATAAGAAGAGTGAATACATAGCATAAATGAACAAAAGTATGTCCTCAGAGTTGAGGACTCACCAACATGCTTTGAGAGGAATCGTACTGTCCACATAGAGGAGGAGGATGATAAAGTAGGGCTCCGATTCCTACATTGTGACATCATGAAGGCATAGAGTATGCGTTAGTATGTTTGAATGTACTAAGAATGTGGGATGCAATGCATCAAAAATAGGCAAAATGCAATATCATAAGCAATGGATAGCATAATAAAAATATGACATGCATGAACAATGCTTGAAGTAAAATATGCTTATCCAGAATATATTACATATGTAGTAAGAGACCTCTTAATTGTTGTCACACACTGCCATCCATGGTGATTGAGGTATCAACCCCTTGAAGTAAAACATGCTTACATAGAACATATTACATGTGTAGTAAGAGACCTCTTGATGGTTGTCATACCCTACCATCCATGGTGATTGAGGTATCAACTCCCCAATTGGTTGATGGACATCACACCCTCCATCATAGTGGTCAAGGTATCAACCCCTTAACATGGTTGATGGACATCACACCCTTCATCATAGCGTTTAAGGTATCAACCCCTTAACTGGTTGATGGTTGTCTTACCCTACCATCCATGGTGATTGAGGTATTAACCCTTCAATTAGTTGATGATTGTCTCACCCTACCATCTATGCTGATTGAGGAATCACCTCCTAAACAAGACATGGTCAACTTAAAATGCTATAAGTACTTTTCATGGAAACAACTCATATAAATATTCCTTTCATCATCATAAAGTCACTTAAGTCATAAGACATACATTAGACCTTCCATGACTCAAGATCCATAACCGGACATTTATTGAACACTTGGCGGGTGTGTTATGTTTATATAAAACCATGCAATTCAAGAGTTAAATCATGTGAGAAATTCTAACATAAATCAACCCACCAATACTTGGTAAAACCCTCATGTGAAATACATTGAAACCCCTCCCCCCCATCAAATATCAAGAGAGATCATAGTTTCATAGCTTCAAACATACATAATCATAATAGGCAAATCATCTCATGGTATAGACTTAAAAAGAGTAAACATGTGTTTTCAATCACACTTTCATGAAACCCCAATATAGTATATGATTATAATCACTGATGAATAATACCCATAAGCAACATAACTGGGGAACATGTAATTTTCATAGTAATGGAAGATTGGGCACCATGGGTGAAAGTGCCTAATTGTTGAAACCCACATACCTTAGATCTTGAGTTTCTTTGAATTGGGTTGAGAAAGACTTGAAGCTTGGAAGGAGATCTTGGAGTCCAAAGCTTGCTCCTGAGTTCCCTTGAATTTATATTGGGGTTTTAATAGAGGCTCTTGAGAGAATTTGATAGTGTATTTGAGATGAGAGTAATGACTTGGATCCTTTTGAATAGGTTTTAGGTCTTTTGGGGAGGTTAAGATAGCATTGGAAGTCTAAAAAGGTCATTAGAATAGATTAAATTCACGAAAATGCTATTAGTGAATGGATGGAAAAATTGGCAAAGTGATACCCCACTGAAGGCCACATGGGTCGTGTGACACTCCACGGGCTGTATGGAGTGCCCGCGAGGTGATACTTGGTCAAACTTTTGAAGTTGGAACACTTACAAAAATTCGTGACTAGTCACCTAAACGTGGACCTCCACTGGCTGTAGGAAGCTACAAGGTCAGTGTAGAGGTCCGTTGAAACACACTTGGTGAAAAATATTGTTGCCAGATGCCACACCAAGGGCCACAACTCGTGAAACATGCCAAGGCCCGTGTGGATGGCTGTAGCACAACACTTGGACAAACACTCCTTTACGCACACTAAGCTTCACTTGCACACACCCCACGGCTAGCCACACGGTCAATAGCAAGCCACACGGCCCATGCCACTGGCCATGTCACATGCCTTAGACCAAAAATGGTCTTTTCCAACTCAAGGTAGCCTGAACGGCCCATCCAAAGCGCTACTACCCGTCAAGGTGCCCATGTGGTTTCATTGCACGGGAGGGTCTCACGAAAAGAGTCATAACTCCTTTATACAAATTCGAAATGAGGTGAAACCAAGTGTGTTGGAAAGCTAACTCAAGGGGATTTCATTTGACATGTCATGGGTGATTGAGTTCCTAGTGTGCTAAAAGTTATACTCATTTAAAATTTATCCTTGCATAAACTAATGCCCAAAACTCAACTCATAGAGAAGTCTTGAACTCATCTAATTACTAGAAGTCTCCCACAACCCTAATACACTCCTCACCTAAACAAATGAGACTTGAAACATGGATATATAAGAGCCTGGAGGTATTGGGTGTCAAAATATATCCCCCTTAGGAACATTCATCCCCGAATGTCAAAGAAACGTACACAAGAAAAGTGATCTTGAAGATTTTGGCCTAAAATGGATGCAACAAATGCACCTAAACATTATTTCCAGAAGAAAGTCTCAAATTGAACATTGAAAATCACCATAAGCTTTTTAACATAAACACGAATGTATGTATTACATAAGGACCCAAACTTAAGACTTGAAATCATATAAGGGGACTTAATTTAGTACCTTAGGCTTGTGTAGAGTGGAAGAGATATGGATATCACTTTTTCATGTCCGCTTGGCTTCCCATAGGCACTTTCGACTTGACAATTCTCCCAAAGGACCTTGATGAGCACTACATCTTTATTAAGCAACCTTTCCACCTATCCATCCAATATCTCCATCGGGACCTTCTCCTAAGCCAACTCATTATCCCAAAGGAATTTGATGAGCACTATATCCTTATTAAGAACCTTCCTACCTATCAATCCAATATCTCCATCGGGACCTTCTCCTAAGCCAACTCATCCTCCACAACACCCACAACCTCAAAGAGTTCTATAGCACTTGAGTCACCAACACATCTCCTTAACCTTCCATAGGCAACTCTAATTAATAGGCCACCTTACCAATTCTCCTCAACTCCCTATAAGGATCCTCATACCTTGGGATTATTTGTCAACCTTATATACATATGGCCCACCTTGGTACCTAAAGCCCCCATTTCCCCCTTGGGAGTAAACCCTAATTCTCAACTTTACCCAACCTAGTCATCCGGTATACTTTCTTAACCACCCTTTTGTTACTCAAGGTCCATACTTATCATAACTACAAGCAACCTCCCATCCCTCAAGCCTTGAAACATTATCCTTGAATGACTCACAAGCTCTTTTTCATTCCAGAGATAAATCAATATACCAACCACCAACTACCCCACATATATAAAGGTTAGGTTTAAAGACCCTATTCATGAGATCCACAAATATAGTCGGGCATGGGTCAAGCATAAGACATTACCACTAATTCAAAATATCAGAATGGACACCAAGAAACTCATTAACTAACGGAACTGGCTCAATAGGAAGGGTTTTAGCCTCACCATCCCTAACCCTTATGAGATGATAAATACAACCCTCAAAGATTAATTTAGGCCTTAGACAAGAAATGAATCTACCCATACTTACCACTTTACAACCTTTCCACTCAAGTGCGGACTCCTTAGGAAATTGAAAATTAATCCTACTGGTTCTAAAACCAATGGAAGCATGATATGCGTGTAACCCAACCACCCTAAGGACAACCTCAAATCTACCATGCCAAGTTCAACAACATCACAAAATAATGCTTTATGCAATAATGGCATGGGGCAATCCTTCTATAGACTTTCTAGCCACCATAGACTCATTAATGGGGGGTAGACATCAAAAGACTCACATAACCATTTGGGACATACACATGAAACATTTTTAGCACAAAGGAATAGTGAAAGAAATAGCGACTCCCGGAACTATCAAAGGATGCACATCAAATCAAAAACCTTTAACTTACCAGTACCATCATTGGGCACCTCATCCCCTCCTTGCCTCCTTTGAAGAACATAGAATAGATTACACCTTTGAGCATCCCCTTGATTAACATCACCACATTTACCCTTGTTGTGTTTACTAGGACAATCTATTATCGTGTGAACTATCTCCCCACAACCATAAAAAGCATTAGTATCTTTCAAGCATGGATCATCATGGCATCTAACACATCTTGGGAACCTAAGCATAAGGCACCACACCACCACCATCTTTGGAACTTTTCTTCAAAACAAACCCTCTTGGCCTCCTTACCCCTTCTCTTTCTCATCTTTTCCCCCTCTAATTGTTTAGCATAAGTCATGAGAAAGGACAAGTCCATGTCACCTATTAATATAGCGGTATGACATTCATTATTCACCAAATCGGATACACCCATCATAAACTTATTTTTTCTAGACCTTGGCTCAGCCACCAATTGGGGGGCATATCTGGAGAGTTGGTTGTACTTGAGGGTATACAACCTCACACTCATTGACCCTTGCTTCAAATTTATGAATTCCATCATTTTGGCCTCCGTTAGCTCAAGAGGTAAGAACCAGTTGAGAAACACCGCCTTAAACTCCTCCCAAAGGATCACATCGATGTTCCCCTTCTTCTCCTTCCATTGAGTATACCATATTTGGGCCACCCCCTTGAGTTGGTAAGTCGCCCATTCCATCTTCTCTTCCGACCTCACACCCATAATAGGTAAGACTTTGTACACTTCATCAATAAATTCTTGAGGGTCCTCATCCACTTTAGACCTGTTCAAGTCTGGTAGGTTCATCATCATGAAATTCCTTACCCTAGATGCCGGAGTAGGAGCATTAGGGGCTTGTGCCCCTTGGTTGATTTTAATTATCATGGCTTGATCTAGCATGACAATAGTATCCCGGAACTCTTCATCAGCTCTTTGTTCTTCGGGAGTGAGAGCTCTTCTTCCGCTTAGGTTAAGTATGATCTAGCATAGAAAAGAACATTCATTTGATAGGAAACCTTACCTAACTTTTATAGCACGACATAGAGTTAGAAGAAGGGGAACATTTCCTTGAACACCTCATAGCCCTTTACTTACAGTCATGGTGCACTTCACAACTATGAACAAGACACTAATCAATGCGGTGTGTTGGATACCGAGGACCATTAACAATCTATTGCTCTGTTATCAAGTTTATTATGATCCGGACCTAGGGCCTAGACGTGACACGGTCAATGGGAAACCCAAAGGGGCCCAAACAAGCCTCTTAGCATATCATTACACATCCTTGGTCATAAAAGTAATTATACAACAACAATAGATTAAAGAGGGAAATACGATATGAGGGACATCTTTGATACCATAAAAATATCACTAGCCAATAGCATAGCATTATTATATCATAAGGTTCCAAAAACACTTCTCATGCATAGATAGGAGCGGGGGTCAAGGCAATCTCTAGGCTCACCCTTTTAGCCATAAGTTTCCAACATAAGAAGAGTGAATACATAGCATAAATCAAGAGAAGTATGTCCTCAGAGTTGAGGACTCACTAACATTCTTTGAGAGGAATCGTACTAGGCATGTGGAGAAGGAGGATGATCAACTGGCGCTCTGGATTGTACATGGTAGCATCATGTTGGCACAGAGTACACATTAGTATGTTTGAATGCACTATTAATGTAGGATGCAATGCATCAAAAGATAGAAAACATAGGAAAAATGCAATATCATAAGTAATGGATAGCATAATAACAATATGATATGTATGAATGATGCTTGAAGTAAAACATGCTTATGTAGAGATATTACATTGGTAGTAAGAGACCTTTTGATGGTTTTCAAACCCTACTATCCATGGTGATTGAGGTATCAACCCCCCAATTTGTTGATGGACATCACACCCTCAATCATAGTGGTCAAGGTATCAACCCCTTAACTGGTTGATAGGCATCACAACCTCCATCATAGTGGTCAAGGTAGCAACCCCTTAACATGGTTGATGGACATCACACCCTCAATCATAGTGGTCAAGGTATCAACCCCTTAACTGGTTGATAGGCATCACAACCTCCATCATAGTGGTCAAGGTAGCAACCCCTTAACATGGTTGATGGACATCACACCCTCCATTATAGTAGTCAAGGTATCAACCCCTTAACTGGTTGATGGTTGTCTCACCCTACCACCCATGGTGATTGAAGTATCAACCTGTCAATTGGTTGATGGTTGTCTCACCCTACCATTCCATGGTGATTGAGGCATCACCTCCTCAACTAGACATGGTCAACTTACATTACTATTAAGTATATTTCATGGAAACAACTCATATAAATATTTCTTTCATCATCATAAAGTCATTTAACTCATAAGACATGCATTAGACCTTTAATGAACTCAAGAATCCATAACCAGATATTTTATCAAACACTTAGCTGGGTGTGTTATGCTTGTATAAAACCATTCAATTCAAGAGTAAAATCATGTGAGAAATTCTAATGTAAATCAACCCACCAATACTTGGTAAAACCCTCATGTGAAATACGTTGAAACCCCCCATCAAATATCAAGAGAGATCATAGTTCTATAGCTTAAAACATGCATAATCATAATAGGTAAATCATCTCATGGTATATTTCTTAAAAAGAGTAAACATGTGTTTTCAATGACACTTTCATGAAACCCCAATATAGTATATGATCATAATAACTAATGAATAATACCCATAAGCAACACCACTTGGGAAAATGTAATTTTCTTAAAAATTGAAGATTGGGCACCATAGATGAAAGGACCGAATGGTTAAAATCCACATACATTAGATCTTGAGTTTTCTTGAATTGGGTTGAGAAAGACATAAAGCTTGGAAGGAGGTCTTGGAGTCCAAAGCTTTCTCTTGAGTTCCCTTGAATTTCTATTGAGGTTTTAATGGAGGCTCTTGAGAGAATTTAAGAATGTATTTGAGATAAAAGTAATGACTTTGAACCTTTTGAATAGGGTTTAGGTCTTTTGGGGAGGTTAAGATAGGATTGCAAGTTTAAAAAGGTCATTAGAATAGATTAAATTCACGAAAACGCCATTAGTGAATGAATGGAAAAATTTGCAAAGTGTTGCCCCTGTGAAGGCCTCACGTGTCATGTGGCACTTGACGGGCTGTGTGGAGTGCTTGTGAGGTGATACTTTGTCACAAATTGGATGTTGAAACACTTAGAAAAATTCACTTCCCGTCACCCAAACAGAGACCTCCACGGGCCATGTGAAGCTACACTGTCCGTGTAGAGATCCGTGGAACCACACTTGATGAAAATAAATGTTGCCAAACCCCCACACCAAAGGACACGACTCATTAGACATGCCACAACCCATGTGGATGGTTGTGGCACAACACTTCGCCAAAAACTCCTTTATGCACACTAAGCTTCACTTGCACACACCCCACGGCTGGCCACACGGTCAGTGGCAAGCCACAAGGCACGTGATACTAGCAGTGTCACATGCCTTAGACAAAATATCATCTTTTCTAGCTCAAGGCAGCCCAGACAGCCTGTCCAAAGCCCCACTGCACATCGAGGTTCTCGTGTGATTTCACTACACGGGAGAGTCTCATAAATATGGTCATAACTCCTTCATCCGAACTCGAAATGTGGTGAAACCAATGCATTGGAAAGCTAACTCAAAGGGCTTTTATTTGAAATTTTGTGGGTCATCTAGTTATAAGTGTTCTAAAAGTTATACTCATTTAAAGCTGATGCTTGCATAAACCAACTCCCAAAATTCAACTCATAGAGAAGTCTTGAACTCGTCCAAGTACTAGAAGTCTCCCAGACCCTAATACACTCCTCACCAGAGCAAATGAGCCTTCAAACATGGATATATAAGAGCATATAGGTATGGGGTGTTATAAGTTGAAGGAGCAATTGAGGGATTTGTTGGAGAAGGATTTTATAAGGCCTACTAAATCACCTCAGGGGTTTACCGGTGTTGTTTTGAAAAAAATATAGTTTTCTTCGAATGTGAATTGATTACTGGAAACTTAATAAAGTCACTATAAAGAACAAGTACCCTCATCCAAGGATTGATGACCTTTTTGATCAACTTCAAGAGTCTAGTCACTATTTTGAGATTGATCTTTGGTTCGGGTATCACCAAGTGAAAGTAAAGGAGTGTGACATTCCCAAGATAGCTTTCCAAACTAGGTATGGTCACTTTAAGTCTATGATTATATCCTTTGGGTTGATAAATGCACCAACTATATTTATGAAACTCATGAATTGGGTCTTTAAACCCTACCTTCACTTGTTTATGGTGGTTTTTATTGATGATATCTTGATTTATTCACAAAGTGAGGAGGAGCATGTGGATCCCTTGAGGGTGTTATTTCAAATCTTAAGAGAGGATAAGTTGTATGCAAAATATAAGAAATGTGAGTTTTGGTTCAAAGAGGTTGCCTTTCTACTGCATGTGATATCGGACAATGCCATTAAGGTGGACCCTAAGAAGACAGAGGCAATTAAAAACTGGCCTAGACCTTTGACTCCATTGGACATTAGAAGTTTCTTGGGTTTTGGTAAGTTATTGACAGAGGTTTGTGAATGGCTTCTCTTCTATTGCTTCTTCTATGACTAAGTTGACATAAAAGAAGATGAAATTTGTGTGGACCGATGAGTGTGAAAAGAGTTTCAAACCTTGAAGAATAAGCTTGGATCTACCGGAAGGGTTAGAAGGATTTGTTGTGTATTGTGATGCCTCAAGAATTGCTTTGGGGTGTGTTTTGATGCGAAGTGGTAAGGTGATAACATAAGCCTCTAGACAACTTAAGGTGTATGAGAAGAATTATCCCACCCATGATCTTAAGTTGGCAGCCATGGTATTTGCTTTGAAAATTTGGCTTCACTACTTGTATGAGGTTCATGTTGATATGTTTAACACCTATGATCTTGAATTGGAGGCCGTGGTATTTGCTTTGAAATTTTGGCGTTATTACTTCTATGAGGTTTATGTTGATTTTTTTACCAACCACAAGAGTCTCCAATATGTGTTCACCCAAAAAGATCTTAACTTGAGACAAAGAACGTGGTTAGAGCTCCATAAAGATTATGATATGAGTGTGCAATATCACACTGGCAAAGCTAATGTTGTGGCTGATGCTTTAAGTGGGTTGTCTATGGTCAGTTTAGCTCATGTTGAAGATGGTAGTGAAGAGGTGGCTAGAGAGGTTCATCAATTTGCTTGCCTAGGGTTAGGTTGGATGAAGTTGATACTAGGGGTGTAGTGGTTGTTGATGGTTCTTAATCTTCTTTGACTGAGGAGGTAAAGGCAAAATAAGATCCTGACCCTGCCTTGCTAGAGTTGATGGCCTTGGTGAAAGATGGTAAAGTGGAGGTTTTCTCCTAAGGAGGATATAGTTTGAAAGAATTGATCTTGAAGGAGGCCCATAATTGATCCTATTCCATTCACCCCGATTCTTAAAGATGTATAGAGACTTGAGCAAAGTGTATTGGTAGGGTGGTATGAAGAGGGACATTGCTAAGTTCATATCCGAATGTCGCAATTGCCAACAAGTGAAAGCCGAACATCAAAGTTTGGGTGGCCTAGTCCAAGATATAGGAATTCCTGCTTGGAAGTGGGAAGAGATCAATATGGATTTTGTGGTTAGGTTCCCTAAGACTAGGAAACATTTTGACTCTATTTGGGTTGTTGTGGATAGAATGACAAAGTCGGTTCACTTCCTACCGGTCAAATCTACATGTGGTGCCAAAGATTATGCCAAGTAATATACATATGAGTTGGTTCTATTGCATGGGGTGCCCTTGTCTATCTTCGTGAATCATGGTGCTTAATTCACTTCACATTTTTTGAGGTCCTTCCAAAGGGGTCTTGGTACAAAGGTTAAGCTTAGCACAAATTTTCATCCTCAAACGGATGGCCAAGTCGAGAGGACTATCCAAGCTCTTGAGGATATGCTTAGAGCTTGTGTTTTGGAGTTCAATGGTAGTTGGAATGAATATCTTCGACTCATTTAATTTGCTTACAACAATAGCTACCACTCAAGCATTGGTATGACTCTTTTTGAAGCTCTTTATAGTAGGCATTGTAGGTCCCCGGGTTGGCTTGTATGAAGTGGGGGAAATGGCTTTGCTAGGTCTGAATTTGGACATGGAAGCCTTGGAGAAGGTGAGGTCAATTAGGGAGTTTCATGACCCAAGCCTAGGACCTAGACATGACCAGCAAATTAGGAACCCAAAACAAGCCTCAGAGCATATCATTACATATCCTTGGTCGCGGAAGCAATTAAAATGACAATGAGAGATACTCATAAACAAGGGAATTGGGGCTAAGGGTGAACTTCCATAACATATCATCAAGAAACTAGAGAGTGAAGGCTCATAGCATAGATATATAATATGTCCAACAACACCTCTACTATATAGATAAGAGCAGGGGCCATGACAAACAATCAGGCTCACCCTCATAGTCAATAGATAGATAAAGGTAAGATAGTCTTAGTACATAGGAAGAAATCATAAGTAACATCCCCAGAATGGAGAACTCACCAACAAGCTTAATAGACAATCGTACTAGCCACGTAGAGGAGAAGGTTGATCAAGGCGTACACCAGTTCCTACATGGTGACATCATGTAGGTATAAAGTATGCATTAGTACATTAGAATGTACTAAGTATGTAGGATGCAATGCAACAAGTGATGGTAACATAATCGAAATGCATAAGCATAGGCAATGAGTACATATAGCAATATGGCTTGCATGAAAGATACTCGTAGCAAATAATGCTTATATGGGTCATAAAATAAGTGTTGGGAGTGACCATTCTTAGTGCAATCCAAGGCCTACCACCTCCTTGGAGAGGCTCATGAGGTACGAACCCCTTCATGAGGTTGATGGAGTACAAACCCCCCAACGAGGTTGATAGAGTAGAAACCCCCCAACAAGGTTGATGGGTATAAACCCGCAAAAAGGTTGATGGGTACCAACACCCGACAAGGTTATCTGAGCCTACCACCCTCCGAGCTAGGTGATCAAGGTACCAACCCCTCAACAAGGTTACCCAGCCCTACAATCCCCCAAGCTAGGCATATATATATATATATATATATAGACACACTCTTTTAATCATCATACATATACATTCCCTTTCATCATCATTTCATCATTATTCTATCATAATTCCATCATTATTTAATTATCATATAGTCATTCAACTCATAAGACATGCATAGGACCTTCAGTTCCTCAACAAACCATAACCGGACATTTTATCAAACACTTAGTGGGTGTGTAGTGCTAGTGTAAAATCATGCAATTCAAGAGTGTTATTATGCTAGAAAATTCAGTGTAAAACCATCAATAGATACTTGCTAACACCCTAAAGCAATATACATCAAAAGCACTCATCGAATCTCACATTAGATCTTAGATTCATAGCCCAAAACATTGTAAAACCATCACAATTTCATTGACCCCAACATAGTGTGCTTTCATAATAAGTAAAACCCATTTGTAAATCAACTTTAAATCATCCAGTTTTAGGTAAAAGGGAGCTTGGTCATCATTGGTGAAAGGATCCCATGAAAGAAACCCATATATCTTAGCTTTAGAGATGAACTTGATAAAGATTGGAGATGGAGTCTTAAAGCTTGAGAGGAAATCCTTAGACTCGAATGAGTTTTTGAGACTTGAGTTTAGGAGTAGAATATTTGCCTAAGTGTTTGAATGAGTATTGGGAAATGTTTTGTCATGACCCAAGCCTAGGGACTAGATGTGACTGGCAAATGGGGAGCCCGAATTCCTCAAGAAACCATAACTAGACATGTTATCAAACACCTTGGGGGTGTGTAATGGGGGTAAAAGACCATGCAATTTAGAGATAAAATCATGCAGGAAAATCAGTGGTAAAAACCTTGGGGGTGTGTAATGGGGGGAAAAGACCATGCAATTTAGAGATAAAATCATGCAGGAAAATCAGTGGTAAAACCTTTAATCAATACCTTGCACCACCCCCAAGACATTCATATCAAAACCCCTCATAAATTCCAACATTATATCCAAGTTTGAAGCTCAAAACATGCTTAAACAACCATACTTTCATGTATCAAAATCACTGTGCAGTAAATTTCTCAATATTCAAGACCTACATGTAAAATCAACTTTAAATAATACATTATTAAGTAAAAGAGGGTTTAGGCACCATGGGTGGAAGGACCCAATGGTTCAACACCACATACCTTAGTTTTGGAGAGGTTCTTGAAGAAGACTTTAATGGAGACTTGGAGCTTGAGTCAAATCCTTGAAGAAATCCTTAAGATTGGTCTTGAGTTTGGGACTTTAATTTAGGGTGAAATATGAGTCTAAATGTTTGAGAGGATATTGGCCAATATTGAGGATGAATGAGGGTGTAATAAGGCAAAGTATAGGTAAAAACATGTATGGAAATCCTTGGGCCCAAGACTTGAAATTCTTGAACCAAAATAAAAAATCAGGGCCGAAATAACACAGGTCTGCGTCGCGGAGGAGACACGGATATTCACTGGAAACTAAAATTTTGGTACGAATAAGTTTTATGAAAAAAGGCATAAATCCTCCATCCAAAGTTAGAATGAGATGAAATAAAGTGCGTTGGAATGCTAATTCAATGTGCTTTCAGTTGATAGGTCATGGGCCACCCAATTCTTTGTGTACTAAGATATATGCCCCTTCAAAGTTGACCCTCCTAAATGGCGTACTTTGTGATTTTTGGATTTTGATACAGTTGGTCTAAAATTTGGATTAGACTCATTTCCCACTCAATTTGACCCTCTAAACAACAATATGAAAATAGATTTTTGGGTAGTTTCGAGGTACATTTTCAGGCACTTTTTGGGTTCGTTACAATATCTCCCCTTGGGAAAATTCATCCCTGAATGTTAAAGAGATGTATTTGAGAGATGAAAATATGAAAAATTTCAGCCCACATAAGGATGCAACAATGCACTTAAACATCATTTCAAAAATCTTAACATAAGAGTACAATCATCATGAACTTGTCGAATTAAACATAAATATATGCATATGCCATAAGTTGAACTTAGATGTGAAATCACACAAAGGACTTAGAGTGATACTTTAGGCTTGAGTGGAGTAAAAAAGATAAGGATATCGCTTTTGTATGTCGACTTCAGCCTCCCATGTAGCACTTTCGACTTGTTGATTACTCCATAGGACCTTAAGAAAAGCCATATCCTTGTTCCTCAATCTCTTCACTTACCTATCCAAAATCTAAACTAGAACCTCTTCATAAGTCAAGTTATCTTCAACTACCCCCATAACATTAAGAGGCAAAATAGTATTGGGATTACCCACACACTTCCTCAACATAGACACATGAAAGACCGGATGAACCAATTCCATTTCTCTAGGAAAATCCAACTCGTAGGCCACCTTGTCGATCCTTCTCATCACCCTATAATGGCCCACATATCTAGATCTTAACTTTTCCTTCTTACCAAAATGGACCATACCCTTCCGTACCCAACAATGCCATCTCTCCTACCTTAAACCATCCAATCGGGGACCTACAACGTCTACCATAGAGGGCCTTAAAAGGACCCATACCAATGCTAGAATGATAGCTATTATTATAAGCAAACTCAATTAATGGAATATGATCATCCCAACTACCTTTAAGCTCAAATACACAAGGTTTGGATGGTCCTTTTATCTTTGCCATCTATTTGAGGGTGGAAGGTCATACTAAGTTTAACCTTTCTACCAATACCCCTTTGGAAAGACCACTAAAAATATGAAGTAAATTGAACTCCACGATCTGATATGATGGATAAAGGAACCCCGTCCAATCTCACCAAGTCATGGATTACAACCTAGCATATTCTTCAGCCCCATGTGTAGTCTTAATCGATAGAAGGTGAGCTGATTTCATCATCCTATCAACCACAAACCAAATGGAATCAAACCCCTTTCTAGTCTTGGGCAACCCAATTACAAAGTCCATATTAATCTCTTCCCACTTCAAAGTAGGAACCACTATGTCTTGGGTCAGGCCACCCGGCCTTTGATGTTTGGCTTTGACTTGTTTACAACTATGGCAACCAGACACAAAGTTCTCAATATCTTTCTTCAAACCTCCCCACCAATACACCTCTCTCAAATCCCTATACAACCAGGGTAAGTAGAATAGGAAGAACCATGAGCCTCATTAAGAATTCTCTCTCAAGCTATCAGCACAAGGCATACACAACCTACCTTGGTATCTAAGTGCACCATCTCCCCTTTGGGAGAAAACCTCCACTTTCCCATCACCAACCAAAGCCTTCAATTCTAGTAAGGAGGGATCAAGATCTTGCTTAGCTTTCACCTCTTCAACTAAAGAAAATTTGGAACCATCAACAATAACAACAACACCATTATCCACTTCCTTGAACTAACTCCCATTCTAGATAAATGATGGACCTCCCTAGCCACCTCCCTATCACCACCATCAACATGAGATAGGCTACCTATAGACACCCTACTGAAAGCATCCGCCACCACATTAGCCTTATTTGGATGATAATGCACTCTCATATCATCATCCTTAAGAAGTTCTAACCATCTCTTTTTCCTCAAGTTAAGATCTTTTTGAGTGAAGACATATTGGAGGCTATTTTGATCGGTGAACACATCAACATGTACCACATACAAATAGTTATGCCAAATATTTAATGCATATATCATGGCGGCTAGTTCAAGATCATGGGTAGGTAGTTCTTTTCATGCACCTTGAGTTGCCTAGAAACATAGGCTATGACCTTACCATTTTGCATTAGAACACAACACAACCCAACTAAAGCATCACAATACATAACAAATCCCTCTAGCCCATCTTATAGTGACAATATAGTAGTTAAGACAAGCTTATCTTTCAAGGTTTGGAAACTCCTCTCACCCTCAATGGTCTACATAAACTTGGCCTTCTTTTGAGTTAATTTTGTCATAGAGGAAGCAATAAAAGAGAACACATTCGCGAATCTCTGACAATACATTGTTAAGCCCAAGAAACTCCTAATGTCTGTCAGGGTCAACGGTCTAGGATAATTTTTAATCACATTGGTCTTCTTAGGATCCACCTTAATGCCATCCCCCGACACCATATGTCCTAGGAAGGCAACCTCTTTTAGCCAAAATTCACACTTTTCATATTTAGCATATAGTTTCTCCTCTCTCAATCTTTGCAACACTACCTTCAAATGAGTCCTATGCTCCTTCTTACCACGAGAATAGATCAAAATATTATCAATGAATACCACAATAAATGAATCAAGGTAGGGTTTGAAGAGCCTATTCATAAGGTCCATGAAGATAGTCAATGCATTGGTCAACCCATGAGACATCATAACAAACTCATAATGCCCATATCTAATCCAAAAGGTAATATACTGTCAAAGTATAACACATTTGATGCCTAAAAAGGGATTTTGTGAGTTCTTAATGTGATTTTTATGGAATTTATGTGTTTTTGTGTTGTTCTTTCATAAAAGTTAGGTTGGCTTGATTTTGGAGGAAAACTGTAGATTTTTGCTGAAGCATGGGACATATGAGTTCACCTATGAGTCATAGCCCAAGCTATGAGTTATAGGGTATTATCGTATCAAGAAATAAAGAACAAAAATCAAGAATTTTTTAAGTGGAGGTCAACCCTGCTATGCCACCCTACGAGTTGTAGGTCTTACTATGACTCATATAGATGTACTTGTAGTTGGATACAAAGAGCCCAAACTTTGGATCAATAACTGAATGCCTAGACTATGAGAGGGTCATACAAGTCATAGCCCAAGCTACGACTCATACCAGTGAATCATACCAGTTAAGTCTGAGATTCCAAGAACCTGATACGATAGCCCAATTATGACTATTAGATCACCCTACGAGTCATACCTATGAGGCGTACCAGTAGCCAACTATCTTTTCTGTGTAAATTTAAGGGTTAAACTTGTAACTACTATAAATACTTTAAGTTAGGTTTTATTTTAGAAGAGAAGAATGGGATTCTAGCCTTTTAGACATTGAATGTGCCTTTGAATATTCCTTAAGAATATTTTAGGGTTCTAGAAAAGTTATTCATTTTTCTCTTAGAAAACCCAATTTTTGGGATTGTAAATCTTGCTTTGTACTTATTGTCAATTTATCAAGCTTGTGTTTTACAACTTATGGTGTTTTCAGTCTTCATTGTTTTGGGTAAAATTCTCAATCATGTCATGTATTTTCATTTTTGTTGATTTTGCCTTAGCCATAAGTAGATAAGCATCCACAACTTAGGGTTGTAGGAACCATGGGTAGTTGACTTAAGATGACCTAAATTTGTGCATTTTTATGATTTGAGTTTTGCAAGTATTGTCTATTTCTCTTCATTATGATTGTTGTTTGGTGGTGGCCAACACCAAACCTTGCCTACTATTATGATTTCGACCAAGGTAGTGATGAATAGGAAAAAGGAAATAGATGATTGTATTTGACTGATGTGTTCTCATTTTATCAATCAAACCTGACCAAGGGGAGGTTGATTGGGACAATAGGTAACGGTTAGTTGGCACGCCATGGTTACTGACCAAGCGCTATGGTGAAATTCTACCTTCACCTTCATGAGAGGGCTGGAAGAACCTATGTTAATGTCCTGCATGCGAATCACTAATTGTAGTTATGTTATCTAGGTTTATTGAGTCAACAAACCATAGGGAACACAATTCTCAGGTTATCCCTAAAATTGGGTGTTTTCTCCCATCGTAGTATAGTGTCTATTTATTTTTGTTCTTGAATCATTACCCCCTAGATATTTTAGTATAAGATACTTAAAATGATTGGTAGTGAAGTCTTGCTGTCAAACCCTATATTCCATATGGATTTGACCCTAACCTTCTGTTAGGCTAATTACTAATAGTGAGCTATTTCTTATTGGGGTGTGAACATAATACAGCAACTTATGGTGTCGTTATTGGGAATACAACTAGGTTTTGACTTGATTTCACTATTATTTAGTTCAAGTATTAATTTCTAGACTCTCTTGTATTTTACTTTTGTTTTTGTTTTTGATGTTTGATTTTAATCGCAGGGTGTACTAAGTTGTATGCCCAACACTAGGAGCCAAGGCAATTCCTTAGCTCCGATCAATTTGGAGATCTATCAACTCTTTAGAAGAATGACTCAAGTGATTAAGGATATCGCGATTGAGGAAGAAATGAATATGAATGATCATATAGGAAGAGAGGAGAATCCACCACCAAGGGATAACAGGCCACAACTTAGGGACTTCAACGAGAATGCTTATGGATGGAACCAATATCGCTTAAACCCTATGGCTATAGATGTTACTGGTGTTATAGTGTTGCATCCACTATCGGAAAACTCTAGATTCTCAGTGTCAAGTGGATTACTTCAAATGCTTTAAAATCATGGGTTATTCAAAGGGCTACCTTTAGAGGATCCCCATCGTCATCTCTATAATGTGGTTTTTATTTGTAAAAGTATCATGGGGACACAAAATCTTTCTCTTGATGTTGTTTGTTTGCGGGTGTTTCTATTGTCACTGACTAGGAATATAGTTGTGTGGTTGTCTGAGCTTCTTTCGTGTATAATAACAAGTTAGACAGAACTTCAGAGAGTATTTCTTGAAAGATATTTCCCAACATCTAAGAAGTTAAAGCTCAAGGATCAAATAAATAACTTTGAGCAATTGTCGGGTGACTTTATTAGCACAAAATGGGAGAGATTTACTAGATGATTGAGGATGGTCCCCGATCACAAGATTGTGGATGATGCCTTGGTTGAGATTTTCTATCGAGCACTTGATGAGAATAGTCAAGCTTGCGCCAACACAATCATGGGGGGCATATTTCTTGACTAACCTTTTGCCTTGATAGCCGCAAGGATAGAGCAAGTAATTAAAACTAATAGAGTATGGGGTCAATGAGAGCTAGCTGCAATGAAAACCTATTGTGCGGTCAACACCAATAATGAGAAAGCAAAGGTCAATGAAGATATCATGGTGCAACTTGCTCAACTTTGCACAAGTATGGACTTGGTCTTAAAGAAAAACCAAGCAAGTGTCAAAGTGGTCACTCACCAACCTTCTCAGGCTCTTATATATGAAGATCTATTCTTTGATAAAGAAGCTTATTTCATGAGTAATCAAGTGGTGGGTTTTCGGAATAACCCCCAAGGGTCAAACTCAGACTATTAGAGGTAAGGTTCCCAGAATCAAGGTCGAAACTAGAATTGTGATGGTGCTTAAGGAGACATTAGAGGTGGTTACTATGAAAGAGAAAGAGTGTCGGATGCCGAATGGGTGAGAAGAGATGGTTATAGGAATGGTCCTTATCTGCCTCCCCATAACCATAATATCGTGCCAAGCAGTTCTAGGCTTGAAGAGATGTTTGACAAATTGTTGAAGAGAGCCAAGATAAGACCTTGAAGGGAATGAAAGTGGATATTTCAAGTATTAATAAAAAAATAGAGTCTCACTCAGTGGAGATTAAACAACTAGAATAATAATTTAGGCAAGTTTCTTCACAATTAAACCAATGCCAAAAGGGTACCTTACCAAGAAATATAATTCAAAATCTGAAGAATGAAGGACATTGCATGGCAGTGATGACTCGAGGTGGCAAAAGCACTGTGGATCCTCCTATTCTAATGGTTGGAGATGGAAGCCGCAGAAAGATGGCAAACGAGGAGACTGAGATGCCTAGCACAAACGACCAACCAAAGAAATCTTTCGAAGACCCCCACCACCTTTTCCCCAAAGGCTTGGGAAGAGAAAAGAGGAAGGTAATTTTGAATAGTTCTTGGAAATACTTAAGACATTGTCAGTGGACATCCCCTTAGTTGAGGCTCTTAAGAGGTTGCCGGGATACGTGAAATGGATGAAAGATCTAGTCAAGAAGAAGCACAAAGTTAGCGAAGACCTCTCCTAAAATTTTCAACATTGCAATGCCATCACCATGAAGTCTTTTATGCAGAAGTGTGATGATTCAGGTGTATTCACCATACTATGCACAGTTGGGGAATTTACATTTGCTAGAGCACTATGTGACTTGGGAGCTAACATCAATTTGATGCCCCTTGCCATATTCAGAAAGCTCAATTTAGGCAACCTTGTTCCTACAAAATGCAGTTATTAATGGAATACAGAACAGTCAAGAAGCCTGTGGGGATACTTTATGATGTGTCGATCTAGGTAGACAAATTTATATTTCCCACAGATTTTATTATACTTGACTATGAGGTTGATTTTGTAGTTCCTATCATCTTAGGGAGACCCTTCTTAGCCATAGGGAGAGCATTGGTTGATATGAAAAAGAGTTTGCTTACCTTCAAGTTTGGTGAAGAGATAGTTGTGTTTCAAGTAGGCCAACCAGATAGAAGGAGTTGAGTTTCAGGTTGTCTCAATGATTAAAATGAGTGAGGGTGATAAAATGCAAATCCCAATTGAGTTGAGGTAGATAAATTTATATTTTCCGCACATTTTATTATACTTGACTCTGAGGTTGATTTTCCAATTCCTATCATCTTTGGGAAACCCTTCTTAGCCACAAAGAGAGCATTAGTTGATATGAAAAAGAGTCTACTTACCTTCAGGTTTGGTGAAGAGACAATTGTGTTTCAAGTGGGCCAACCAGATAGAAAGAGTTGAGTTTCAGGTTGTCTCAATGATTAAAATGAGTGAGGATGATGAAGTGGAGATCTCAATTGAGTTGAGGCTCGAAGTTGAACCTTTGCAAGCTGTGTTGATGAATTTCGATGGTTACAACATTCCTGATTATGAAGAAATAATGAATGCTCTCGCGGTGTCATTTGGGCTAGGAGACAGGCTAGGTTAGAGTTAGACTTGTGCAATAGGAAAACGCCACCCATAAAACCCTCTGTAGAAGTCCTACTAGAGTTAAAATTAAAGGCACTACCAACGCATCTGAAATATGCATACTTGGCAGAGAATAATACATTGCCAATCATAATCGCAACTGATTTAAACAAAGCCCAAACAGAGGCTCTCATCTCTGTTCTCAAGAAACCAAATGGACCATTAGTGGAAAACTGCAGATATTATTGGCATACCTCTTAGAATATGTATTCATAAAATTTAACTGGTCAAGGATTACAAACCCGACATCGAGCATCAAAGACAGTTGAACCCACAATGCAAGAGTTTGTTCGGAAAGAAATTATCAAGTGGTTAGACGCAAGAGTAATCTACCCAATCACTGATAGTGAATGGGTCATCCAGTGCAGTGTGTTCCAAAAAAAGAGAGTTGTCATAGTGGTGCCTAATACAAAGAATGTGTTGATCCCTATGACACCGGTCAATGGGTGGAGAGTATATATGGATTACATGAAACTCAATGCTTCTAGCAAGAAAAATCATTTCCCTATGCCCCTCATGGATCAAATGCAAGACAAGCTAGCAGAAAAGGAATGGTATTTTTTCCTTGACGGATATTCCAGGTATAATCAAATTGTTATTGAGCCCGAGGATCAAGAGAATAAAATTTCTCATGCCCATATGGTACCTTTACATCAAGAGAATGCCTTTTAGATTATGTAATGCTCCGACCACTTTTCAAATAGGGATGACGTCTATTTTCTCGGACATGGTTGAAAACACTATTGAGGTGTTCATGGATCATTTTAGTGTTGTTGGCCAGTCCTTTGAAGAATGCTTGTTACATTAGCGTGATGTGTTGCAGAGGTGTGTTGAGATCCATTTGGTGTTGAACTGGGAGAAATGTCATTTTATGGTCAAAGAAGGCATAGTGCTTGGTCACAAAATTTCAGGCAAGGGAATTGAGGTGGATAGAGCAAAAATTAAGGTTATTGAGAAACTACCACCACCAATTTTGGTGAAAGGTATCAGGAGCTTTCTAGGCCATGCAGGATTCTACTGTCACTTCATAAAGGACTTCTCCAAGATCTCACAACCCTTATGTAAGTTGTTAGAGAAAGATGCCAAGTTTGTATTTGATGATGCATGCATGCAGGCCTTCAAAGAAATGAAAAGAAGGTTGATATCGACACCCATTATTGTGGGTCTAGATTTGTCACAACCATTTGAACTAATATGTGATGCAAGTGGGGTTGCACTCGTCATGGTGTTGGGGCAGCGAAGGGATAGAATTCCGCATCCGATCTATTATGCTACAAAGCACTAAATGTGGCCTAGAAAACTTGTGTAGTCACCGAACAAGAATTCCTTGCCTTAGTCTTTGGCTTTGAAAATTTTCATTCCTATTTGTTGGGAGCTAAGGTGATGGTGCACACAGACCATGCAATTCTCAAATATCTAATGGCTAAAAAGGATATAAAACCAAGACTAATAAGGTGGTTACTCCTCTTGGAAGAATTCAATTTTGATGTTATCGACAGAAAGGAGTTAGAAAATTAGGTAGTTGATCACCTTTGTCGATTAGAAGATGAAGCTAAGGTGAAGTTTGATAACAGACTTAACATCAATGATTCATTCCCCGATGAGAGAGTTTTGGCAGCCTCACATGATCTTATACCCTGGTTTGCTGACTATGCCAACTACTTGGTAAGTGATATAGTGCCTCCTATCTGAACACCCATCAGCATCACAAGTTTAGGCATGACATAAAGAAGTTCTTCTAGGATGAACCATATTTATTTCATATTTATGCGGATGGGATCATCCATAGATGTATGCCAAAAGTGGAACTTATGAGTATTTCTGAAGCATGCCACTCTTCATTGGTGGGTGGTTATCACAGTGGAGCCAAACTGCTTACAAGGTGTTACAGTTTGGCTACTATTGTCCGTCTATACGTCAAGACACCCATGATTATGTCAAGTAATGTGATCAATGTCAAAGAGAGGGTGGGGTCTTGCAAAGGCACAAACTTCTTCTAAATCCTATTTTTATGATAAAACTATTCGACATTTGAGGCATTAACTTTATGGGACCCTTTGTCAGCTCCCATTGTAATAAGTACATATTAGTTGTAATTGATTATGTCTCTAAATGGGTAGAGGTTGTAGCTTTACAGAACAATAAAGGTAAGAAGGTTACCAGATTTCTCCAAAGAAATAATTTTTCTAGGTTCGGTACACCTCGGCCAATTATTAGTGATGAAGGTTCTTATTTGTGTAACTGACTATTCAAAGCTCTCCTTGAAAGATATGGTGTGAAGCACCAAGTGGAAACCCCATACCATCCCCAAACAAGTGGGCAAGTAGAAGTATCAAATAGGGAAATAAAGCAATTCCTTTTCAAAATGGTGAATGCAAATCGTACTGATTGGTCAAGAAAGTTAGATGATGCTTTATGGGCCTACAACACAACTTTCAAAACCCTAATCAAAATGTCCCCTTATCAATTGGTGTTTGGGAAAGCTTGTCAACTACTAGTTAAACTTGAGCACAAGGCATTATGGGCACTAAAGGACCTAAATCTAGACTAGAATGAAGCAATAACATCTAGAATGATGCAAGTAAATGAACTTGATGAGCCTAGGCTGCGAGCATATGAAAGCTCTGCATTGGATAAGCAAAGGATAAAAGTTTAGCATGATTGCAAAATTGAAAACTGCCAATTTGCTCCAGTAGACATGGTGTTCCGCGATAATAAATCAGGCGCTTCTTGGGAGGCAACCCAAGGTATGCCCCTTATACCTCTTCGATGTGTCTTTACTTTGAGGACAAACTATTCTATTTTGGTGGGGTGTGGGAAATTATGGATAAAGGTGAAGTCTGAATAGCCTCGAGTCTATAACTTTCGCTATTTTTGATCCCAAGGTTTTCTTGCCGTGTTTCATTTTTCTTATGGATGTTTAATTTTCTGTTGAATTGGCATGTGTTAGGTAGTACAGATAGTTTGTAGATGCACAGTATTGTTAGCTGTTGGCATATACACAGTTTTTAAATGCTTTTTAAATTTTGATGAATAATTAGGTACTCTAAAAAAATTTGAGATCATGGTTATTTATGCATTCATGCATTTTGAGTATCTGGTAATGTTTGTTTTGATAATATGAAGGTAGACTAAGGCTGGAAGTACGACCTGTGAGTCTATACTTGATTGTGGGTGCAATGACATGTGTGTTGTGAGCTTATTTTACCGCATTCATGTACCATGTATGGACTCAGAACTTTCCTTGTCACTTTTAAATTGGTTTGGTGATGTGATTGATTTGGAAAGGATCTTAGGTCTTTGTTCTTTTAGTCAACCTACTTTTAGCCTAAATGCCTACCAAATGAGTGAGTGAATCCCTTGTTCCAAATGTTTGAGCTTCTCATTTACTCATTCTTTCTTGACACCTTACTAGCTTAACCTTGTTTGATGAAATACCTTGATATTGGCCCTAGTTTATCCATGATAGTGTGAACCTTGATTAAGGCTAAAAGCCTAAGTTGAGGGTGGCTACAAATTGTGGCCCTGGTTTGGGAATAGATATTGTGTACTTCACCTCAAGCTAAAGCCCTAAGTTGAAGGTGGCCCTTATTATGGTAAAGTAATAACAATGAGGTGGTTAGTTGGGAAATAAAGAAAGAAATGAAAAATCATGAGCCCGGGGAGAAAAAAAGAGATTAAAAGTGCCTTGAGTAGAGAAAAAGTAGAAAGAATTGAGTTCAAAAATAAGGCACAATTGAAAATAGAAAAATAGCACTTGGGAAAAGCTTGAAATAGCAGAATAAGGGTAGATTTAGTGAAAATAGTTGGGTTATGAAGGCAAAAGTGTTGGTAAACATGGTTCAAGGATAACTTTTAGTCACTACTTGCCTAAAATGCCATACCAAAGCCCCTTGAACCTATGCTACAAGCCCTTAAGTCCTAAAGTGATTCAAATCCACTTTGTCACCAATCCGGAAGATGAGTATAGAGGCAAGCCTATAGTGTTAGTCATTTTACGTGAATTCCATTTGTGAGAGTGAGAGTGCTTCCTCAATCCCTGAATTCTAAATGTTTTTTGAGTGAGTAAGAGGGACTTCTTTTTTGTGAGGGCATTTGCACTACCTGATTAGCATATGGCTATACCAGTGATTGTGGATGGTTGATGCTCCTTAGCTTATCAAAGTTGGGATGCCAAATTCATCATCATGTTTTTGTTATGCTTAGTAGCATTGCAATCAGGTTTTGAAAATAATAGTTTGGAACCAAGATTAGAATGAATGATGCATATGCCATTGGTATAGCTGCTATGTATTTCTCATTGTCTGCATAGATTAAGTTATCGCTTGAGGACAAGCAATAGTTCTAAGTTGAGGGTATTGATATGATGCTAAAGTACAACACATTTTATGCCTAAAACAAGAGATTCTATGAGTTCTTAATGAAACTTTTTATGGTTTTTATGTGTTTTTATGTTGTTTTTGCAGAAAATATAGGTTGGCTTGATTTTGGAGGAAAATTGCCGATTTTTGCTGAAGCATAGGAGATACAAGTTCACCCACTGGTCGTAGCCCAAGCTACGAGTCGTAAGGTGTTATCGTAGCAAGAAACAGAGACAAAAAATTAGGAATCTGCTAAGTGGAGTCAACCCTACCAAGCCACCCTATGAGTTGTCGGTCTCACTACGACTTGTATAGGTGTACTCGTATAAGGAAACAGAGAGCCTAAACATTAGATTAAGAACTAAAGGCCTAGACTACGAGAGGAGCATAGAAGTCGTAGTCTAAGCTACGACTGATACTAGTAGGTCATACCAGTTGAGCCTAAGATGCTAAGAACCTGATATGAGACCCCAATTACAACTCTTAGGTCACCCTATGAGTCATACCTGTGAGGTGTACCAACTGGCAGTTGTCCTTTCTGTGTAATTTTTAGGGTTAAACTTGTAATTACTACAAATACTTTAAGATAGGTTCTATTTTAGAAGAGAAGAATGAGATTCCAACTTTTTAGATATTGAATGTGCCTCTGGATATTCTCTCAAGAATATTTCAGGGTTCTAGCAAAGTTATTCTTTTGTCTCTTGGAAAACCCTATTTCGGGATTGCAAATCTTGCTTTGTACTTATTCTCAATCTATCAAGCTTGTGGTTTGCAACTTTTGGTGTCTTCAATCTTCATTGTTTTGGGTAAAATTCTCAATCATGTCTTGTATTTGCATTTTTGTTGGTTTTGCCTTAGCCATGAGTTGGGGTTGTAGGAACCATGAGTAGTTGACTTGAGATAACCTAGGTTTGTGCATTTCTATGATTGGGGTTTTACATGTATTGTCTATTTCTCTTCATTATGATTGTTGTTTGGTGGTGGCCAACACCAAACCCCACCTACTATCACAATCCCAACAAGGGTAGTGATGAATAGGAAAAGGGAAATAGATGATAGGATTCAATTGATGTGTTCTCGTCTAATCAATCAAACCTAACCAATGGGAGGTTGACTGGGACAATAGGTAACGATTAGTTGGCATGCCATGGTTGCCGACCAAGCACCATGGTGAAATTTGGTCTTCACCTTCACAAGAAGACTGGAAGAATCTAAGTTACCATCCTACATGCAAATCCCTAATTGTAGTTATGTTATCTAGGTTAACCAAGTCAACGAACCATAGGGAACATAATTCCCAGGTTATCCCTAAAGTTGAGTGTTTTCTCGTATAGTATAGTGTCTATTTATTTTTATTCTTGAATCACAAACCTCTCCCCTCCCTTTAGAGATTTTAGTTATAGATACTTGAAATGATTGGTAGTGATGTCTTGCAGTCAAACCCTATATTCCCCATGGATTTGACCCTAACCTTCGGTTAGATTAATTATTGACAACGACTGCTTTCTTATTTGAGCATGAACATCATGCAGTAGAAGGCTATCTTGGGAATATCGCACTTCCTCACCTTCACTTGATGATACCCGGACCGAAGATCAATCTTAGAGAAATGGCTAGCCCCTTGCAGTTGGTCAAATTAATCATCAATCCTTGGTGGAGGATATTTATTCTTTATAGTGACCCTATTAAGTTTCTAGTAGTCAATACACATTCTAAGGGACCCATCCTTTTTTTTCACAAATAACATCGGTGCACCCAAGGTGATTGGCTAGGCCTAATAAATCCCTCCTCCAATAAGTAGCTTAGGCCTAATAAATCCCTTCTCCAACAAGTCCCTTAATTGTTCCTTCAACTCCTTTAACTCCGTCGGGGCCATATGGTAAGGGGGAATAGAAATAGATTGAGTATCGGAAAAGAGATCTATACCAAAATGTATTTCCCTTTCGGGAGGAACACCGGGAAGTTCATTTGGAAAGACATCAAGGAACTCATTAACAACTGGAACCGATTCTATGGGAAAGACTTTGGACTCTATAACCCTAACCCTCACAAGATGGTAAAGACACCCCTTAGATATCAACTTATGGGCCTTAATGCAAGAGATAAACCTACCCTTTATCACCATATCATGACTCTCCCACTCAAGGACGGGTTTATTTGGGAATTGGAATTTGACCTTACGGGTTCTACAATCAATATAAGAATAGTATGCATGCAATTAATCCATCCCAAGAATGACATCAAAATCAACCATGTCCAATTCAATAACATCACAAGGCAATATTTTATGCAAGATACAAATAGGATAACTTCTATAGACTTTTCTAGCAATAATAGATACACCAATAGGAGTAGACACCTCATATGACTCATGCAATAATTCGGGCTCAACATGGAACTTTTTGGCAACAAAGGGGGTAACAAAAGAAAAAGTGGCACCCGGATCAATCAATGCGTACATATCAAAGTCAAAGATTTTCAACATATTGGTAAAATCGAGACCTTGTCAACCCCTTGCCTCCCATGCAAACATAAAATCGATTATGCATTGGGGCACCTTCTTGTTGGCCACCTCTCCCCAAAGGAACCGCATTAGCATCTTGTAGACGAACCTTCTTACCCTTGTTGCGATTTTGAGGGCAATCTATTGCCTTATGCCCCATTTCCTCATAACCATAACAAGCACCGGTATTTCTCAAGCATGGGCCACCATGACCCTTACCATACTTTGGACACATATCACTTGAAGCCATACCCCCAACACCTTAGGCCCTTGGAAAGTCATTGGCAACCATCTTTTGAAATGCATGAGAGGACCCTTGACCTTGATGGACCCGACTATTCTTTCAAAACTTAACCTTAAAATGGGCCCTCTTGGCCTCATGACCCCTTCTCTTCCTCAATTTCTCCTTATCCATTTGTTCAGCATAGGTCATCAAACGGGACAAGTCCATATCACCAATCAACATAGCAGACTAGCATTTTTCACTCACTAAGTTGGACATACCCATCACGAACTTGTTCATTCTTGACCTTGGGTCGGCAACCAAGTAAGGGCCAAACTTTGAAAGTTGAGTGAACTTGAGGGAATACTCCCTCACACTCATAGACCCTTGTGTAAAATTCATAAATTCCACCAATTTGGCTTCCGTAAGCTCAAGAGGGAAAAACCGATTAAGAAAGGTCACCTTGAACTCTTCCTATAGAACCACATTATTGACTCCTTTTTCCTCCTTCCATTGATTATACCATATTTGTGCCACCCCTTTGAGTTGGTAGGCTGCCAACTCCAACTTATCCTCCGACCTCACACTAATAAACTTTAAATCATGCTATTTAGGTAAAAGGGAGCTTGGGCATCATGGGTTAAAGAAACCCACAAAATAAACTCACATACCATAGCTTTTGAGATGAACTTGATGATTGTAGACCTCATCAATGAACTCTTGAGGGTCCTCACTCACCTTGGACCCATAGAATTCTGGGGTTTTCATCCTCTTGTAGTCTCTCACCCGAGAAGCTGATGTAGGAGCATGAGGGGCTTGGGCCCTTTGATTGGCTTGATTAGCCACAACTTGTGGAAGTAAGGTGGGACCATCCCTAAGCTCTCCATTTGTCGATTCCTCCTCGGGTGTGCGAGCCCATCTTCCTCCTGTGTTAGGCATGATCTAGTAGAGCAAAATACAATCGTTAGGGGGGAAAAATTACTTCAAATTTATAGTATGACTTAGAACATGAAGAAGGGAAATATTTCCTAAAACATCTCACAGCCTCCTACTTATAGTTGTGGTGCACAACACAGCCATGAATAAGACTCTAATCAATGCGGTGTGTTAGATTTCATGGATCTAACAACCTAGTGCTCTAATACCATCTTTGTCATGACCCAAACGTATGGCCTAGATGTGACCAGCGAATGGGAAATCCGAAGGAACCCCAAATAAGCCTCACAGCATATCATTACACATCTTTGGACACGAAAACAATTAAAATGACAATAAGAGATAAACATAAATAAGGGAATTATGGCTAAGGGTAAACTTTCATATCATATCATCAAGAAACAAGAGAGTCAAGGCTCATAGCATAGATATATTACATGTCCAACAACACCTCTACTACATATATAAGAGCAGGGGCGACGACAAATAACCAAGCTCACCGTCATAGTAAAAATATAGATAAAGGTAAGATAGTTATAGTACATAGCAAGAAATTATAAGCTACATCCTTAAAATGGAGGACTCACCAATAAGCTTGAGAGACAAGCGAACTAGCCATGTGGAGGAGAAGGATGATCAAGTGGTGCAGCAGTTCCTACATGGTGATATCATATAGGTATAGAGTATGCGTTAGTACGTCAGAATGTACTAAGTATGTAGGATACAATATAACAAGTGATGATAACATAATCGAAATGCATAAGCATAGGCAATGAGTACATATAGCAATATCAAATGCATGGAAGATGCTCGTAGTAAATCATGCTTATATGGATCATAAAATAAGTGTAAGGAGTGACCATTCTTAGTGCAATCCAAGGCCTACCACCTCCTTAGAGAGAAACATGAGCTACGAACCCTTTGATGAGGTTGATGGAGTACATATGCCCTTACAAGGCTGATGGAGTACAAACCCCCCCAACAAGGTTGATGGATACAAACCCCCAACAAGGTTGATGGGTACTAACCCCCAACAAAGTTACCTGGGCCTACCTTCCCCAAGCTAGGCGATCGAGGTACCAACCCCTCAATAAGGTTACCCAATCCTATAACCCCCCGAGCTAGGCTTGGTCATCCCTAACACTATAGAGATAATATCATATATATATATATATATATATAT